>JANEYF010003022.1:377500-531577 GCA_029963845.1 Rhamnusium bicolor
ATTAAGAGTTAACAACAATATTTCAGTATTAAAGAAGTATCTATACACCCCAAATAGGCACAGTTTATACAGGCTCGGTAGACTTCGTAAATAATACATAAATGATTAAGTAGCCGTATAGCAACATCTCTGTTTCATTTTACCAGCTTTTATAAATCATATTATAGAGCTGTTAAGAAGTTGTTGTATGAGGACTGCAAGTAAGTTTTTATGTAGATTGCTTTAAATGTGAGGTATGGTTTGCAATTATAAAGCAACCGTATTATAGTGTCTGTACAATTCCAATGTAGTTGTTATATTTCAGAGATATAACTGAAATGAAAAAATTATACAAATGCTTAAAAAGCAAGAACTTTTTGTTGTAAAAGAAAATTACTGAGATATGGTCTCCAATATACCTTTAAAAAATAGTTTTTACACTATTACGGCTGTGACATAGTTGCCTGTTTTCATTTTATACATACACACATTAGTTGACATAATATGCTTTCTGCAGGGATAGCGATAAAAATTATTATGGGGAATTATTAGGAAACTGAATGAAGATTTTTGCCTACAAATTAGTAGATCTGTCGTCCGTAGGAAACTAAACCTTTTCTATGCGAAGAAAATTTTTCTGTTGAAACATGCTATGTTACTTCGAAATAACAGACAGGCATCCAATATTTCTTGAATTTGATATTATTAACAATTATTTTAAAAATATACATATTTTTGTTTTTTTATAAAGTCATAAAATAATGCAGCCATGTATTCTGAATACCCCATAAGGGATTGTTGTAAATGTTTAGCAAAATTTTCCTTTTCAAGTGGTGAAAGGTTAATTACACCTCGAGCAGATAACAATGGCCGCCCCGTTACATTTACTTTTAGAAAATATAATATAGCTTCTTGAAAGAATCTGAAGAAGGTCACTGCAGAAGCAGTTATAAATCCTTAAAACAGCACTTTGGCTGTATATAAGTGCTACTTACTTTATTAGATACGTATTTTCGAGGAAGCTCGCTTCTAAAACAATTTTAAACTAATAAAAGAGTACTCTGGCCTTTGGCTGTGTAGAAGTGACATTAATAGCATTTCGAGAAGATATGTAAGGTATTCTAATGAAACCTTCATAAAGCAGTTTCGCATTCAGTGACATATCAATAAAATCCTTAGACAGGTGAATTTGATTGTTAAAAATCCACATTTCATGCAATAATTCAATTCATGATACCATTATTTTGGTATATATGATATTTTATAATGTCAGCCCTATATTTGTCTTGAATCTGCAAGTAACATAATACGTGGTCCTCTAATAAGAGGACCACATATTATGTTAGCATAATAATGCTTAAAACTATATAAATATAATATTATGGCAACTTATAGAACTAATTGGTTATATTGAAGATTTATTCAGCGCTAAATTGCTTATAAAGCAATTGGGTGGAATAAGATTGCTGGTAAAACGATCTCACAGCATAAACATAAAGTTATTTTATTAAAGCATCTTATACAGTTTTCTTTTTACTTTAGAAAATGCTAAGATCTTTAATACAGATACAAACCACATCGATTTATAACGTGTATATATTATATAACATGTATGCAACTATTTTACAGCTTAGCTGTTTCTCGAGTGTGGCTATATTACCATTTTTATTGTAGAAACGAAACGAATGGTTAATGCCATACGTAGTTGCAAAGTCCCTAATTTCACTGCGGAGATAATACTGTGGTCATGCAGCTCATCGCTTTCGTTTTTTGGCGTGATCTAAATGATCTTTCAAGACGTTATGAGATGAGGTAAGTTTAGCTGTAAAAGATTTCAATAAAGGTGGAATACCGCAGCTACATAGCTCCAAAAAGAGAATTTCAGTGGTACTTTATAGAATACTTCGTCTACTACACGTAGAAAGCCTGTATAAATAATCTATATTAGGGTTGACATAGGTGGTATTTGGCTTATATAACTATATTGGATGGAGACTATATTGCTATAAAATTTTGCTTTAAAAGCCTTTATAACTCAATGTTATATATCCACTATCGAGAAATAGCTAAGGTGTAAAACAGTTGCATAAATGTTATATAAAAGTTTATACACCTGTTATAAATCCACGTGGTTTGTAGCTGCATAAGAGATCTTATACTAAGCCTCTTATGAAGTAAAAGAAAACTGTATAAGACGCTTTAATAAAGTAGCTTTATATTTATGCTGTGAGATCATTTTACCAACAATCTTATTCCACCCAATTGCTTTTTAAGCAATTTAGTGTTGAATAAATCTTCAATATAAATACTTCTATAAGTTGCCATAATATATTATTTATAAAGTTTTAAGCGTAATAAGATGACCACATGTGTTACTTGGGTTGTCAGCATAAGTATAAGGATAGCAGGGAATTAATTTGCCATCTAGCTGTCGTGTGGTCAACAGTGCACACTGTCTGCGATACGAAGCCAATTTTCATCCTTCTTTCAATGTACTATATCTAATACTTCAGTACACATACTTTAGATAATGAAATGCGATAACAACTAATTCACATAACTGATATAGGATCACAACATGCTTTCAAGAATCGCATTCTCGGTACAGCGGCCCCATCAACGCCGCGGCCATTTTTTAATTAGCACCCTATCTATAATTTTATGATTTGTAATTCAACGCTCCTTTCAAATTGAAAATCAGCTCATAAATGTTCGAGAAAAATTGATTTGTTGTTTATTTGCAAGACAGCCATGAAATTACCGTATATGTAACATAATGAAACTGTCACGAATAAACCTTACTACTGATGTCTAAAAGAATATGATTTATAAGGAGTTTATTAAATTTTAAATAACATAATGCCTTGGTTTAGTTCACAGGTGTGCAAATATCAATATCAACTTATTCATTCAACGACAAGATAATACAATATCTTTGCACCTTATATTATGAGGTGAAAAAGGTGTGGGGTGTATTAAACTTTTAACAATTCAAATATGTTTTTTAATTATCAACCCATTTTTTAACAGTTAATATGGCGATGTCTCTTTGAATAGCTGAACAGTTCTTTTTTTAATAGGTATTACAATATGTGTAGTATGTATAGTCATCGTACTAAATAGTCGAACTGTTTCTGTCAGTGTCTGGTAGGAGTGGTAGCTCAGGCTCATTTGGATTATTTTAGATTTTAGTCTTGTAATTAAACACCACAGGTATCTCAGTGTACTTTATGTGAAAGAGCTACACATTTAGAGGCAATGGACACACACTCCATTTCCGAGTCTGGTTTAGAAAAATCCTAGCTCCTCGACCGTGGATCGAACATGGGACTCCAGTGTGAGAGGCAAGTGTTCTTACCACTCAACCACGAAGCCACTATGGATCCTTAAACAATATTGTAATAAGCTGTTGTGTTGGCAGTAGTTCATAAATTTTTCTTGAAATGAATGTGTCACCAATCAGTAATTTAATCACTGAATGGTGACACATTTTCCTTACTGGTGTAAAATTTTATGATATGTCAAAAGATATATTGCATTAAACATTTAATCAACACAATCGTTCATATATATGAACTCGAGTGCATAAGTAATGATATACCTAAAAAAAATATGTTTTCCAGCACATACTTGGTCTAAGCCTAAACTGTGAAATAATATCCCAGCCCATTAAGGTATAAACACCTGATATATTTTTTGATGCAGTGGATTTATATCGACTTTATGACCAGGAATAAATCGAATATTACAACATTGTCTTACTTACTACCAAACAAAATTCTAGTTAAATAGTTTATATCCGAAAACGAAGTTACCCAACATTTAAAAACAGCCTCAATACTGACTGTGTCCTTCATTATTGAAAAAATAGAAATTCGATAGAGAATGTTATGAATCTTTGGGAAAATAACTGTATATATATAGTTCATGTTTAGCTCCAGCACATGGGGTGGTTAGAAAAATTTTACCATATTTAAGCCCTTATGAATCTGATTCTTTTTTTTTTTTTCGGTGGGTAGATTCAGAATGTACAAGAAACATGCAACAACTTTGGCCAGGTCATAAATTTCACCCAAAAAGTGTCAATGGGCTCAAAATCTAAGCGTCTTTTCTTACGGTGTGCTCTACACTATATGGTAGGAGCAAAAAATTAGAGTATTTATGTCTTGGTTTAGGATGTAATAATTTTTCACTAAACAATGTTAGTTGAAATTAATTAATTTGATTAAAAAAATCTACAGAAGTTTTTGTGGAATCTGTAATAATCCTAAGATTTAAGATTATCTGTTAGATTTAATGTTTCGAAAGTGTCCTATTTTAGTTCTTATAAAGCAAATATTTCCTTTAACTTAACTGTGATGAACTTTTGATTTTTATTATCTGAAACATATTTATTTTTGGTAACAAGTTTAAAACTCTGGTCATAGAAAAATGACAAGATATTAATAAAACAAGACAATTTTTCACTTATATCTCGGTCTATATTATTGAAAATGCCACTTCATGGCTCACTTCCAAAGTAATTAATAAGTTTCATTACGTTTTTTATGAAAAGGATCTACGTTTGTAAGTTATTTCCGTATTATTATTGTCTATGATGAGAAATGTAATCTGTTATGCTACGTGGTTTGAAAATCATTATGCAATTATGTTTTCGAGTTGAAAGATTCTCCAATTTGTAAAAAATATTGAATTATTAGTGATTCAAGTAGTTTTCTTTGAAAATTGCAAGTAGAAAGAGCTAAACTTTATTTTGTTTTGTGCGTTTCAAATAATATTAATATTAATCACTACATAAAATAACATTATTAAGATGATTACTGATTGGTATTAAAAATATTGTTCTAGCTTTACAGAAAATGAACCTATTATACGCGCTTAAATGAATAATATGTAAATATTTTTGCCTTTTTATACAAATAATAATAACACCTACGTATGCAAAAACAATATTATATTAGGATTAAAAATGTGTTATTATTGTAATACTGTTTTGCACCACACCTGTATGAGAAAAAGATCTGTTGTAATAATTTGTTGATTTAAAACCATGTACACTTATAGCATATTTATCTGTATTATGCATGTGGTAGTTGTACACATTATATCCACTCTTAACTCAATTAGAAATACTTCTAAATTTTCTGTTTTATTTTTATACTTTATACATTTTGAGCATTTATACTAGTTAGATATGCCCAATCTATTCTGTTTATTTATTCCCAATATGCATAAAAAATGTCTTAGTCAATTAGAAACGTTTTTGTGTAACGAAGAAAATTCTAAATATATTTAGATTAGAACGACCGTAGCTGCTTAACTTATAACAACCGTATAACTTGATCTGCTTTAAATGCCCATATCACTATTAATTTATATAGCAAGATTGTGGAATAAATAAATGTATGGGTTATACCTGTTGCCAGGGGAGATAGGGATTCGTCCTCTTCCTCCTAGCTACAGGAATAGGCAATAAAATCAGTTATACAACACTTTGTTGTATCTATAAATTAATTTTGATGGGGACATTTAAATAGACTAAACTGTACATGTGACCATAAAAAAAAATTCTTTAGTTTGACCCCGTATCGTCCCTTGGAAATACATTTTCCTTTTAAATTGCTCGTATGTAAAATTGAGTATTACTCATAAAAAAAACATACGATACTTTAAAATAATCCTCAAGCGTAAATTACAACTGATAAAAATAGAAAATCTGTTTATATTATTATAAATATTTTAAGTGGCTACGATGAAACTGTTGTTGACGGATATTTCTGTTTGATGGATTAAGTTGGTGTTTCGTAAAATGGAGAACAACAACCATCATCAATTTATATAAGTCAATGTGTGAGTAATTTGTTTCGTAGTTTCGACGTTTAAAAATTTTTCAATTGTTTTTCAATCATGAGTTTTTGATCGGAATTGACTGTGATATACAGATTAGACGTTTCTGAATACTCTCCGATTCCATTCTCAAAACTAATGGAAAATTTCTTTGGTAGTAAACTGACTTTTGCAACAATATCAAACATAATATAAAATATTCGACATTTAAGTTTCATTTTCAGATTGATGTTTTTTAGATGTGGCATTTTTTGGATAGGGAAAAATATTTTTTCAAAAGACCAACTTCCGACTAATCCTTTTGGCGCAGATTTAAATAATTTAATAAGCAAATAAGGTGCGACGAAACATTATAGGATGCCACAAATAAATAATTATAGACTGTTATGTAACTTTGTCCCTATCAGGTGTTTAATTTGTTTCAACTTATAAATGATTAATTACTTCTAATCAGAAGTTGATCAGAAATGTGCATATCTCTTATATAACACGCAACGGAGCCATTAGGGAAAGTGATATGCAAGATATTTTATTGTAGTGAGGACGCCTAGTACACGACTGCAAACGGATCACAGGAAATTACGTTTAATTGCATAACTTATTTATTTTTAGTTATAAAATTTAAATCCTATATGCCAGTATGTTCAGAAATGATAAAGTAAACTTTTCTTTAGAGTACAAATTTCGATTTTGGCTTTCATTTCAGTGATAATACGAGGGAAATGCAAACATTGTCTAAATTGAGTTAGGTTTTGAGGTATTTCAAACCGAGATATGGCCGTTTCAATTTCGTTCTCTCGTAAGCTCCAATGTATGATACAACATTTGAAAATTTTTAATAAATATTTGCTCTATGAAACCTTTTCTGAAAAATACATAAAAAAAATCGCATTTTGTCTCTTCTCTGCCAATATATGCTTAACTCGATTTTTACCTTAGTGCCTTTTTGCACATGTCGATTTTTGATACTCAGAATTTTGAAGCATTATTACATAATTTTTTTTTATATGTATAAAATTCAACTTGTAATAACGAAATCCCTACATAACTTACTTTTACACATATAATTGAGCTTCTCGGTGCTCAATACAGATAATTTTGATTGACATTTCTAATTTCCCACTCAAAAAGCTACACAGATAAAAACTGTTCTCAGGTTAACAATAAATAATACATACTTGAAGATTATGTTTTGAATTAAAGCAATAAAATTATTTTTATTTATATGAAGCATCAATTTTCTTTACACAAACAAATATTTCTCTTATAACTAATTCTAAATTTAAATATAATTTGATTCGTTTAAAATATCTGCGTATTTAAAATTAATTTAAAAGTACATTTAAATTAACATAATTCTTTATTATGTATCTAATGAAAAGACATAATAAAGAATTATGTTAATTTAAATGTAATTTTAAATTTCTCGAAATAAAGCATTCACCTCTATTAAAATGTAGAATATTTCTTCCTGTATTTGACTGTCATTTTTCCACATTGCATTGGTTGTAATAATAGTACTAAACAGAGGAATTCACAGAGTTATATTATAAGTCGCTGGTTTAATACAAGCCTAAAATAATAAAATTTGGAATTTGGAACATGGAACATGTTCCATTAAAAAAATTTGCAACTCAAAAGATTATTGTAAATATTAAAGCAAATTTGTTTCGCTTGCTTGTTTAAATGTAACCGAATATTTTAACTGAAAACCCTAATGAACTTTGATTTTCTTTATCACTGTAATCACTATCACTTTCATTTTAACAAACACAATAAGATGCAGACGTAGAGGCCTCCCACGGTCGAAAAATTTTTACATCAAATATCTTCTTAAATTATTTTCAAAAACACAACAGCAAATTAACAGATATAAAATAATTATTACTATTACACAACTCACTGCAACACGATAACCTTCTTAAAATATTTTCAAAAACACGCCAGGAAATAAACAGATATTAAATAATTATCATTTATCTTATAATATTATACATACAAATATATCAGCACTGCTAGAATGATTCGGTAACAAAATTAAGTGCGGCCCTGAAGTATCACAGCATATAAGCTAAACTCCGCCTTGGCCGTGTGCCAGCAAACACAACAATCATCGGTCTCGCTTTAATGTAAGCGGTGTAAAAGACGAAAGATAAAATTAATTTATAATTTTAAACTATAAAAAAAGTAAAAAATTCTAACATACTTTTTCCAAAATGTTTAGTTTCAAAAAAAAATTAAATACTTAGGTGCGCTATAAATTGTGTGGCACTACGAACTAGGTAGCAAAATCTGCTCCAAATTATAGTACTAGTTTTAATTTAGAGATGTACGTGCACAAATAATAAAATAAGTCACGATAAAATAAGTCACGATAATTGAGTCAAAACGAGGTAAGTTTTAATATTGCATAACATTACAAGAAATCTTTATTTATAACTTCTATAACAATTAAGGAGGAAATTGTCGATTCATTAACTGTGGTGGATGTAAAGGTATTGATTCCGTTAAATAATAACAACGTTGAGATGTAGATAAATTTATTCTGAACTACAGTTTTTCCATCAAGAGATGGCGCGTTGTATCACCTGTGGTTTTAATCTACAATAACCTCAACGAGTATTGGTAAAACAAATATGGAATCAAATCGCAATACACTACATACCAATATTCTCTTCGTAAAATATTTGGGGTGGCATTACTTAATTATACATGTCCGATAAGTCATCGGATATGTAAGTACAATACTTATGACTATTACCACACTTTGCAGTACAAATTTGAATATATTATCAAAATTGAGCCAGTCAGTCAAGCTTTCTTTTGCAAATTTTTGCAAGTTTATGTTGCAAATAACCTAATAATTTGTAGTTTAATTTTACTATAATTTCTTCCTGAAATTTAGTTCAATTTGTTATTGTCCCTATTATTATCGTAATTTAATAGTAAAAGTCCATACAACTGTAGTATTTATGATAACACTTTTTTTCCGTGCAATATTACTTACGAGATATATGTTATCCAATAAAAAGTACATAAGTAAGAATGTATAGTTTATTTGTTTAAATTCACTATTTATACATTTCACCTTTCCGAGTTCCATTTTTCTTCTCACAACGATTGTTTTTAATTTTGATAGTAAAACAGTGCTCTACAGTTGAAATTTTTTTGTCTTATTTAGTAACATCTTGGCGATGTTTAGCACATTGTTATTGAACCATTCAACCAGGACAGACACACACAACAAACATTCCCTTCGACATTTGCCAGATGCCGCAGCTGAAACTCATAATCAGGAGAGATAGGCAATGACTAACCGAGTTCTGCCACACAATAACACTCTAGCCCACTGTCACCGTCTCGGTATTTTAAAACACATCCATGCCCTAGCCAGGATTCGAACCCGGGACCTCTTGGCCTTAAGCGTATAAGCACTGAGTCATTGAGCCTTCATTTGGAATTTGTCTGTGTGAGACAATTTCCTAATATGGCTGGGCTATTGGCTGTCATTACTTGTGATAAAAAATATATTTGCTTTAAATATAGTTCCTACTTTATTTGTATGTACTCTCGAGAAAAATTCGAATAGTGGCAAACTGTATGGTTCAATTATTCTTTACTATGAACATATTTATGGGCAGAAATCAAAATAATTAGCAAAAATCTCACTGTAGTATTAAGTATATTAATTTGAGTTTACAAAAATAACATTTCTAAATAAAGTATAGAAAAATGTGTAATTTTTGTAATTGATCTTATTGTTAGGTAATATTGTAAATTGAAATGTAAGCACGGTATTGTTTTTCTGAGGTCCAAATTTGTTGGAAATATGCGTACCTTTATTACCTTTGCTATTATACTGAAGTTAATCATCGGTTGTCAACTGGACAAAATTTGTGATTACCCCTCTAGTTAAAATATATGATATTCATGTCGTGTATACTCTAATAGACGTTACGAACGAAACAGGCTTAATCTATTATCCCTTTAAACGTGACAAATTTATCAACATGTCATATGGAGGGATAAACATAGAGAAAAAATCTTGTCAAATAAAAACATTTTACATTATAGACCTTTTCCACATGATGTTATACATAATGTAAACTGTCACTATAATTTTAATGGAAAGTAATAGAAGTATTAAATAAATTTATTTATTTTCTACAGATGTATGCATATATTATAATTACCTGTAAAAATATACAGGGTGCATTAAAGTCCATATCATTAATTTTAAGTAATTATTACGCTTAAAAATTTTAAAATAAGTTCACAGTTCCGGAAATGCTACTTAAGGAAGCTCGGCCCTTCGAAGATGGTACTCAAAAGGTGGTTTTGATATAATATCTCGGGAAGACTTTGAAGTTCAGCTTTGGAGGTCACTTTTGAAAGAAAATGTAGCATAAAAAAAGAAATGACATACATTACAATTTAAAAGATGGGTCTCGCTTTTCATACAAAATCATCTAAGTTACACCAAATAATTGAGGGTTTTTTAGATTTTTTCCATATATTCCCAAAGTTGGTTATATTTCCCATACGAAAAAATATCAATATGATTTTCAGTGCGGTTCCTTTTGAAGAAAAAAAAACGGCAAACTTGAACTGTTTTAGCGTTTTAGGGAAAACTCGAATTCTGACCTCTTTCCATCCAATTTTCACCGACAGCGCAGGGTTGAAGCACTTTTATTTTGTCATTATATTATTTAACACTACATAATTTAAAACATACCAAAGAATCAACGTGCTCAAAGGCGCGCTCACGAGGCAGATTTTCTATGAACAGTGAGACCCCTCCTTGTATTTGGCACATACAAAAAAAAAAAAAAGATAGAGCTATTGGAGTTCGAAAATAAAACAAAGAAGGATTGGTGCTATATTCCATATTATATTTTTGGGGAATATGGCACCAAACTTTCTTTATTTTAAATTTTATTATTGTTTGTTTTATTTTATTTTCGATTTTCGCTGTGCGCCATTTATTTTGATGGTAAGTTTGGATCTCGATTAAATTTCTCAACAACCACTAACAGTAAGACATTCTTCGTAGAAAGTCTTCAAGTTTCAGAGCTTAAACTCTTTGTATGTGATAGGGATAAAAAAGTTGTTTACACAGCACCCTCCATACTGATATCGTAGAAACTACGTTCTCTAAATCAATTTGTCTTGTGCTGGTACTTCGATTTTCCGCAAGTCAATCTAGAATTCTTTCTTCGATTTCTGGATTTCTAATATATCGGTTCCATCCACCAGGGCCCGCTTTAGACGAGCATGATCCTGCATGAACTTGCAGGTATAGAATTACTTGTTTAAAATAGGAACTGCGAGACATAACATGCATGGACATGTTTTCGCGCCTTACTATGTAAAGAGTCATTTAAGCGCAATTGTGTTATTATTGCAAATGCGTCGGTGTCAGTGATAACATATCCTTGCAGTAAATTTATAAATATTAAACATATTTAACAGTATAGTTCGGGATACCTAGTGACTTTTGTGTTTTTTGTCAATTTCTAAAAGTAAGTACTTCTGCAAATACCTATATTAAGTGGTAAAGAATTATTTTCAAAAATATTTTCCACAATACGTACTTATACATTTTTAAATAGTTTCTGTGCGTCTGTTGTGACGGATTTTTATTAACTTATTTGGGGTTTTCGCCGCGAAAAAAGAGAAATAAAAAATTCATCTTAAATATTTAAACATTTTAGATAGGTATCTATTTTAAATATTTAGTTTTTATGTGTTCGTTATGGTGGTTCGCAATTTGTCCATTTTGTTGGGATCCACCACACCTAAAAAAATCTTTGAAAAAAATCCTACTAATTAATAAATTATAATTTTGTGTAGTAATAAGCCAATGCGTTGCATAGAAAGATAAAAGAAGAAAAATCTTCAAATACGATTAGTCGGTGACGGTGGCTTAGTCTGTCTCACAGTTTAAAAAAAATGAAATGCCTTGCTTTAATCATTAAAAGTTGTAACTATTTTTTCCAAAAGGGGAGCTGAAAATTAGCCCGAAACGTTAAAAAAATTCGTTTTTATATTTAAAAAAAGTTTAAGTAGGTAATTAAAACTAGGCATTTTATTTTTCAAATCTGTAAGACAGACTAAGTCACTGACTAATTGGATTTAAAGATTTTTCCAATGTTTATTTTTAGCAACGCCGTAGCTTGTTTTAACTAGCGTATTTTGCATTGTTTAATTCATTGTTTTAGAATGACGCGCAAAGGAAATTGTCCGGCCATCAGTACAAAAAGCGAGGGCTAGAGAAGGAAACCCAAAAGTAAAAACAAGCTACACAATTATTTACAAGCTGCACAATTATTTACAGGGTAGGTCCGGTAGTACCACTAGTACCAAAACAAATATCTCCAAAAATTTAGATAGAAAGGAAAACACGGAATCATCAGAGAGTGTTTCTGACCAAGACCAATCAATACACGATATTTCTAAACCAATTTTGCCATCAAATGAAAGCAGCCTACCCACTGACACCGTCTTGGCACTAACAAAAGGCACCCTGGCTAACACTAGTAGCACTCTACCTCTACAAACTGACCCCCACCCTACCACCCACGGAATGCACTGTACAGATTTAGGTACAGATCCAGCATTGTGGCCCAGAATTTTAGGAGATGCCGAAAGATGTTTTTTTAGGACGACAAGGTCCACCTAACCCATTGTTTAATTACAAATTTCATTATGATGGCACTGGTCGAAAATTTAGCGCAAATTATTATTCTCGAATTTTAAGGAATGGAGAGCACGTTATGGGAGACTGGCTAGTGTACTCCACTGCATATATTGCTTTTGCTGCAAAATTTACGGCCGTATGTCAAGTTCTCTTTCAAAAGAAAGTTTTAAAAGCTGGAAGCACATCGTTGGAACTCTAAAGGATGACAACATTTCTAAAAATCATATTCAGGCTCAAAAATTCTGGCTAGAACTCAGTCAAAAGTTAAAGTGTTGTACAACTATAGTTGCGGCTACCCAAAAAATTATTATCGCTGAAACAAATCACTGGTCCGAGGTGCTTCTAAGGATTATGGCAATTACTAAAATGCTTGGTAAAAGTTGTTTAGCTTTTCAAAGTACAAGCGATAAGCTGTTTGGTCATAATAACGGCAACTTTTTAAAAATAGTTGAATTGCTATCTGAATTTGACCCCGTCATGGAGAAACACGTACGTAGAATGCTTATAAAAGAGGAAACCAAAGTTGACTATCTTGGAAAAAAACATTCAAAACGAGATAATAGACTTGCTTCACGAAAGTGTAAAATCGCATATTATGAAATAAAAAAAGCGAAATACTGTTTCATAATATTAGATTGCACTCCTGACGTTAGTAAGGTGGAGCAAATGACTCTGATAATTAGATATGTTTCCATCAATAAGTATGATTCTGATTCAAACGATGTCGAAATAAAAATCAAAATTCTTTAAAAATCTTTGATCAGATAAGTCTTTCAATGAAATTATTGTTGACGTAAGAGAATTGGCTGATGAAAATAACATTGAAGCCAATTTTGAATCAACAACGCCACAACAGCGTGTAAGAAGAAAAGAGGCCAACTTTTCATAGGCAAGGGACGAACCAATCGAAGATTCCAAAGAAACATACAAAATAGAATTTTTTCTTCTATACTATTGATCAAGCATTAAATGCACTAGATAGTCGATTTGAACAACTGAATTACCATAGTAACCATTTTCAATCTCAGTATAATATATATGATTTGCCTAAAGAGACACTGATAAAGATTTGCAAAGATTTGGAAAATATTTTGTCTGATGGTGAACCAGCTGACATTAACGGTCTAGAATTAGTAGAAGAAATTTCTGCAGTTTGTGCACTTTTGGGCAAAAAATAAAGTCCAAGTGATGTTCTTAAAATAATAACAATGCTAAATTTTGCTCTAAGAAGTTTTTCCAAATTAAAATTAATCAAAACCTTTTTACGCTTAACTACTACGAAAAATCGACTAAACGGCTTGGCCAGTTTAGCAATTGAACATGAAATTGCTGATCAAGTTAACTTAAAAGAAGTAATAAAAAAATTTGCAGAATTAAAAGTGAGAAAAAAATTCTTCTGATTATAACTCAAACAATGTATTACTGTGGTTCTATGTATCTATTTTTTGTTTTCTATTTAGGTTTTAGGTATAAGTGAGAAAAATCTAAATCGTAGTAGCGGTACAATTGCACCCTGTATGTTTAAAACTAAGTAAATATTTTTAAAATATAACAACTTGGTATCTATAGGTACTGTAACAATATTTTATTTTAATTTATACTGTTTTGTATCAAATGTTAAGTTTTAATACTTGTTTCTTTTTAAATATACGGTTTTATTGCAAATTAAAACCATTTTTAATTAAGAAAAAATAACTTCAAACGGGGCGGCAATTTATTTTTTTGTCCGGGGCGGCGTAAACGCCAGTGTGGTCCCTTTCCACAGTCACTTCTATTAGGGTTAAATTTTCCGTTTTCTGTTAGTCGATCGTTACGCGGAACAAAATTTCTTTTAAATCATGTTGGGTGCATTTATTTATAATAAATAATAATACGTACTAATTTTTGAAGTGTTTTATGTTTTATTTACTTTACATTTATAAAGTAACAAAAACTACTTATTAAATCTTAAGTTTTAGTGACAAAAATATTTATTATAAACAAAATATAAATATCAGATAATAATCGACTAATTCGATTATCATATCTCGATTATTCCCGTCAGTACTTTATGCCGATGTGAACTCTTTAGAATTTGCATCAATGAACCAGTAACCTCGGTAGATGTGAAACGTTTCACAGCCACAAATGCAGAAAGAATAATAGTTGTGATCATGTATACGCTAATGCGATGGCAGAATTCAGTCATTCTGAATAATACATTATATCAAGAGGTATGCATTTCAGTATTCATTTAATATTTTTGTTTTTATCTGTTTACATACGTCCTTCTGTCAACCATAAGGCAGTAGTAGCTACCGGTTCTGGATTCTGGTCTAGTTTCCTCTCCCTACTTTATAACTCATATTTCCTCCAATATACCGCTTAAAACATAAAATTGTGATATGAGACATAACGTCGTTCACACCAACGGCGGTTCGTGGGTCAAGAGATAGGGAGGTCAATTAGAAAAGTTTACTGTATTACCTACCTTTTAAAGTGATTTAAATTCCAAGTCGATCCTCCTTTCTTTTTGAGATGCAAAGTGGTCAATTATTTTTTCATTAAAGTCTTTTATCTTCTTTATTAATGACCTATGGTAAGTATAGCTAAAGAAGATAACCTTTCCTGACCCATGGTATTTCTTAAAAATGTCTTTATTTTTTTAAGGTGGAAAAACAACGTTCACTTTCGACGGTAGTCATAGGGAGAGTACACAAGATTTTTAACAGTTTGACACTCCGTTTTAACTAATTTAAACATATCTTGAGGAAAGCTTTTTTTTTATAATCTTTAAATCGATCTGCGTGATATAACTGAGACACTGCTAAATGATTACTGAAGCCAAACCTGTTTTTGATCTCAGATGTAATTATATCACAAACTTCTAATGAAATTTTCCTTTTTGATTCTTCCGTTTTACATCTATGGGCAGACTGCAAATAGTTATTCAAAACTTTATTTCTGATGTCTTCAATTTTACTATTAAAAACGCCAATACACTTATTTACTGTTATGACATCGATATTACATTTTTTGTAAATGATTGAACAATATATCACAATGAGGCATAACTAAATGAAAAAATTGAACCAGTAAAGAGAATGTTCATTTTGTAAGTAGTTTTTTAAACCAATAGCTTGGTTTTGAGTGTTGTTCTCTGATTCATTATCAATGATTTTTTCTAAACAATCTAATAATTCTGTTCGATAGGTATAAACAGTCTCTATGCACTTTGTATTAAAATTCCATCGTGTTGGAGCAGCTTTAGGTAATATCACCTTAACAACATTATCTAACTTGGCTGTTCTTTTTGGCGATTTTCCAAAGAATGAAGAAAAGCTATGTAAATTAGCAAAAAAAATTTTTTTGCTTTTATCCTGACTTGATGCTTTCTGTAAAATTAGATTTAGTTGATGAGCGTAACAATGAATAAAATTTGCTGAAGGATAACTTTCTTTAATTAAACATACCTATTAACTTCTTTTTTCTTATCAAGAGATGTTTACTTTATCGTCATATTAGGTTTTGGACGGCCACCACTTTTGAATTTCACTCGGTCTTCATAACCCAACTTATGTCAATCTTTCAGTTTTAATATATTTTGTACTCATATTTAATAGTAAACACCAAAAACACTGTTTTACTTAATTTCACGACAAGTAGAGATTTACTAATAAAATGTTCACAAATAAAAACATTAAAAACAACGCGATAGAATTTATCGACCAACGTGTACCTAGTCGACATTAAGACTGCTAACTAGCGACTGCTGTACTAAATTTCGTGCGTTATCGTGTCAGGGTCGTCAGGGACATTGTGCATAGAATGAACTAGAAACTTTAATATATTTTTTAAGAATATTAAAAATATATATATTATATATTTTTAAACTTCAGAAAATGAATAGCTCTATTTTTTTATTTGTATGTGGGAGGTCATTGACCAAATGACCCTATAGAAGAACCGCCAGTGGTTCACACCTTCCACAATATTATGTTTGCCGCCTTCTTGTCGCAGAATGGATGCTTTGCTGACAAAAAAGAAGAATCTTTTTTTATTGGAAGTTACACGCTATGAAACTTTTGTAGGAACTGTTTTTTAGATAGGTGCAACCGTTTACCAGATATTTGCATAACACATGAAAATAATAAAATTGTGTGATTCCGTTTTTCTTTAAAATATTAGGTTTAGATCCAATAGAAAATAGATAAAAGTAGTAAGCTGTGTAACGCATAATATAAAAAATGTACATATACAGCGAGAATTGTTTCAAGTCGAACAGGCATTAAAAAGAAAGCAAATAATGACGTATATGAATTATGCCCTCTCCACCACCAGTGATAAGACAACCGTCATCAATACTCCACATCATTTGCTGTCCTTTAACTCCTGCCAAGTTAAATCAGCGCTCACTGTATACAAAGGATATGAACATAGATATTTGTCATTGGAAAAATCAATCTTTTATTTTCTATTTCAATCGAAATTTCAATCTTGTAAAGTTTAATCCTGATTAATTAACTGGCATATAAGTCATATCCTCTTTTTATTGCGTGTTGAATATTTTATTATGGTTAAAATATAAATTATACATATAACAGTTATTTATTGATCAGAGCCAGTCGCGTGTTATTTTAAATGTGGAAGTTGTCAGGTCTAAACGTTCCATCGTGTGGTGTTACATGCCATTATATATATTTTAATGGGTTGTCAGGTTTTCCTCCGTATTACTTACGTTCAGGTTTTCGTATTGAATTTGCGATACATCCCTTCATACATTTAAATCGAGAATTTACGACGCCGCACCACCAGTAATAAAAAAATGCTTTTTAAAAAGAAATATAATTTTTTCACGTACCTCAATAATTATCATAGGCAAATTTTAAAATTTGATTTTCTAGAGAATATTACTCTTTGTACATTATGCATTCCTCTCTCGCAGTTGCATAAGCTTGGCGGATATATATGAATTACTGCCATAGTGCAGTCAATATGGTGTAAAAATTCCCTTGACTTGGGCAAAATTGCAACACAAATGATTCTTTTTGCATTCTATTGTGAAAAGTGTCTATTTTAACATATTCAAAATCCCCATTAATCCCGGCGCAGGAAATCAGTCAAAATCCAAGATGGCGGCTGAATTTTGTATTTTTCATTACAAAATTTATAACTGTGTATAACTTTGTATTTATAAGGTGTAACTTGGCAAAAATGTTTAAAATACAAAGATAAAAGCATAAAATAGGTATTGAATAGGTAAGATAGGTATTGAATCACTCAAATTGCCTATTACACATTAGACTTACAAGAACAAAAAACCATTATTTCAAAGTATGAGTTATTTTCCTTTATTGAACAAAAATTAAAATGATTTGGCTGTTTTTTCACAATTCATCATAATCTTCATCTCTACTTTCCATTTCTTCATCTTCTATTCGCTGCGGACTATTTTCACAATTTGTTTCTTGACACTGACCACATGAACTGCTACATTCCAAACCATTCTTTCGGCAACTACATTTCATGGCACCACAGCCGGTTTTGCAGTTACATCTTACTATGCGTAATATACTTTCAGGTGCTGGTGGCAAATCCATTTTTTTTCGGTACATACATATTATCATGTATACTCCATCCCCACTCTGTTGGGTTCAAGCCTTCTTGCATTTGCTTCCATATACAAATTTGCAAATATGCACGGAGGCTATGGTACTTGACAGCTGATTCCGTTGAGGGAAGGTTCTGTGGCTGAACGAAACATTTTGCCTTCGATACTTTATCAATAATAGTACTATACCTAAGTAGTGTATCATCTGGATTTCCACCAAAAATACATACCATTATCTTCTTTCCAAATTCTTCAACCTGACTGGGATTAAGGTTTGTTGAGCTGAACGATAGTGCAAGTTCACGAAAGTATTGATCTTCAACAAAACGTTTGAAAACTGATTGCTTTCCAATATGGAATATTCTGGAGGTGCTGTCACATCCTGTATACGAATGTATAAAGAATAGACTGTTCGCTAAGTCATTTGCGAGCGGATATCTAATGGCATTGATATCATAAATGTTATTCTGTTTGGAAGGTTTTTTATCACTTCTGAAAAACAGCTTGTGGTATGCTTGATTACACCAATAAATCAGCAATACCAATAGGTCAGTGTCTTCTCCTATCACTGTTGTATTTTTAATTTTTGAAGATTTCACTGCAGTTTTAACAATGTCAACATCAGCATCATCAAGTGCATGAATTACTGAACATCCCTGTTGTCGTATTTCTTCAGCGATTAGAGTAATTATTTTCTGCTTGTTTGCCTTATTAGTGAGAAACATTTCCTTACTTCCTGTGAATGTCATATCTGGTGTGAAGTTCACGGAGGGGAAAATTGTATTTGTTCGGCGATTATGGGTCATGTCTCTTATTGTGTATTCTGATGTATAATCATCAAAAACTACAGTTGCTTGCCCATAATTAGCTGTCACAAACGACGCATAACATCTTGCTATATCCCTGAATGTACTGTCATTATGCCATGGCAGGCGATGCAGTAAGGACCCTCCATCGAGCACATAACTTGTATCATCATTATATCATACATTATAAATACAAAGTTATACAAAGTTATAAATTTTTTAATAAAAAAAAATTCAGCCGCCATCTTGGATTTTCACTGACTTCCTGAGCCAGCATTAATGGGGATTTTGAATATTTAAAAAAGACACTTCACACAGTATAATGCAAAAAGAATCATTTGTGTTGCAATTTTGCCCAGGTCATAATTTATTTTTACTGCACTACCATAAAATTTTTAAAAAGTATTTGGTCGGATATTTTGATTTTTCATAAATTTCACTAAACCTAGTTGAGAACCGAGAATTATAATTCATATGTTTTTGCTGACACATTTTACAATAAACATGGCTGTTTCTAAAAAAAAATAATAATAATAATAATCAAAATATTTACAGCTATTCAAAAATAAAACTGTATGTTATTTGATATTAAGTGTGGTACTATTTATATAGGGTGTTCGGCTTTAACTTTCCCAACATAGAGATCTCGCTTATCTTGTGAGTGACAACATCAGTTAAATTGGAGAAAAGTTGTATGGAATTTGATATGTTGGTTCATATTTATAATTCAATAGTATTTTTCCCAAACTAATCTTAATTAAAATGGTCAATTTTACATTTTAAATACGTATTTTTTTATGTGAGAAGGATCGACTTTATTTTATTCTGGAGCGTTCTTACGCCCAAACCGCCCGGGTTCAAATCTAGACCAGACCAAGTCGATGAGGTATGGCGGATGAATGACCCAACTCGCATTATTATCTTTTGAAAGGGATGATAAACTGTAGGTTCCGTTTCTTGCAATGTGAGCACGTTAAAGATCCCTACTGTAGGAAAGTGCGGCTGCGGCAATCATACCAGGTTAGTGGTCCCAATATTAGTTACTAAAGAAATAATTACATATGTGTTTGAAATTCTCTGTTTTATCATCATTGGTACTAGTAGGTAATAATATTAATAAGTATGTTAAAAATGTATGTTCAGCAGTTCCAAATTAAATATTGCACAATAAACAAGCGGCATTAATTCTAGAAATTGAAGAAAAAAGAGGGGAATAAATAATTCTCAACTTAGATTAAATGCCAGTATAGACATTTTAATTTACATAATGCATTGTATTATTTATGACGACTTAAAATGTGAAATTGTGAAGAGTTTTTCTTTGAAGAATTCCATTTACAATATGATAAAAGGAGGCTTTCATACTTTGGACAAATTATACACCTCATATACAGTGCAAAGAGGAAATCGTAGATGGTCGATAGTAATTTTCTACCTTATGACGAACATAATTACTGTAAATGGCATGATCATCTTCAATCAAGTAAATCCGAACTATCTGAAGAACAAAAAAGCATGGCTGAAGATTACTTATTGGAGAAATCTTTCAAGGCACGTGGAGATACCCGAAATGTCTTCATCAGTAAGGCGCAGCATGAAACTTTGTGAAGTTGAATCTTCAAGTTCAAGAAACCCTTATACAAGTATCAAAAACAGCCAGACG
Organism: Rhamnusium bicolor; assembly: GCA_029963845.1. Lineage (NCBI taxonomy): Eukaryota > Metazoa > Arthropoda > Insecta > Coleoptera > Cerambycidae > Rhamnusium > Rhamnusium bicolor. Next base: position 398,086 of record JANEYF010003022.1, read on the forward strand.
ACGATGTGATAAATGACCACACAACAATGATCTGATGACAGAGAATGTATCCATATTACGTATTAAATACACGTGAAACATACGAACGGATAATGCATTACATCAAGTAGGTAAAGGACAACCGAACATCGAAAATTAATCATCATTTGGAAAGCGATACTAAAAAAAATTGGGGGCACATTAAACCAAAAAAATATATGTATAGCGGTAAATGAAATGACGGATGCAACAGACAATCATGTGGCAAATATGATAGCACGATTTCTAGATACTGGTGAACCGTCGTCGTTGCCTGCATTTTTACTTGCTAGTAAAAAAATTTGAAGTCCTAAATGCGAAAACTGTACTTAATCTAGTTGAAAGCAATAGGTTATTGTTAGTGACTGATCCAACACGGTATATGCTTAAAGCTGTCCAGTTGCTAAAAGCTTTCTTTCCACTTTTAATACATGTAACATGTATTATCCGTGCATTATATTTGGTAGCAGAGAAAATTATAAAAACAATCATACAGGTGTGGACTCGCTAATTGCAAATACAAAACAGATTTTTGTGAAAGTCACTAAACGTGTTAAGAACTTTCGTGTGGCCTATCTCGATATCCCACTGCCACAACAACCTATTTTAATACGTTGGGGGACATGGTTGGAGGCAGTTCACTATTATCAAAAATATTTGAATGAAGTAATAAATTGTGCGCTTCAGTTAAATCCTGGTGACTCACAAGCAATATCTAAAGATCAGCAATTATTTAACAATCAAGATATTGAGGATGATATACACGTTATTTATTAGTATTGGAAGTATCCATAAATTAGAAAATTCTTCCTTGTGTCTTGAACTACTTGATAGTGTACAAACTGTATTACAAAATTTGATAAATGTCTCTGGTATGTGGGTCAATAACAGATTTAATGACATTTTACAAGAAAAACAGGGTATGCAAAATTAAGTCATGTTAATCGGTGTCTTGTGAGAAACACTTTTCAGTTAATAATTTACAAATTTTTTAAGTTTGCAAATATCACCTCCGTCGATGTTGAACGAGGGTTTTCTCGGTACACAAATGTATATAGCGAAAAGAAGGAGGCGTTCCTTTGAAGAAAATATAAAAAATGTGTTGCCCATGCAAATATTCTCACGTGTTTTCTCTGAGCCGTTGTCGTCTGTACAGGACAGTTGAAAAGTAAGTTCACGTCTGGCTCACGTCTGACGCCACTGAATTGCTATTGAACTTAGCCCAGTCTAGTAATAAATGGATGTGAACGTGAACGTGAATTTGGATGTCATAATAGAAGCAGACTGTAAAACTGGGCAGGCAGTACAGTAAACAGTATTTACTTTGTAATCTTCTTTACATAACAGCTCCTCTCCGTTTCACCGCGTTCGTTTATCTCCGCCAATCAATGTTCGCTGTTTTTTCGACGACCATGTTTGATCACGGCGGATTCACTAATAATTGGACTGGATTTGCGTATGACAGTCCCACACTTTACGTAACTATACACAACCCATCCCTTTCTGAACACATGGACTTTTGACCTCCACTAACGCTGTAATGAAATTGCAAGCCATTTCATTCCAGTTTGTCGGTTTCCGTGAAGAATTGTTTCTGCCCGTCTAGTTCAGATGGCGCCACTGATTTCTACTGGAACAATTGGTTTTGTTATAAAAAATGCCTAAATATCCATTTGTCTTTATTGCTCATACTGTACTCTCAAATGTTTTTCTTTTTCCAAACTATAATCGAGTTTAGGTAGCAGAACACTACGGTGTTACTTCCTTCTTACCAGTGTAGCGTTCTGAAGACAACACCTGTAGTTCAGCGGTGTGGTAAAATTTATGTTTTCTGGTATTATCGTGTAATTTTATGATCGTCATTATTTAAAAAGTTGCTATATTGATTTAACGTACCTTTGAGGTAATAATAATATTGTACCGTTTTTATCTTAATTTAAGCCTTAGGCGAATTTTCTTTTCAGTGATCAATTTATTCACGTTGGTTGTTCTGTAGAACAGCGTTATTAATATCAATTAGTATCGATTTACCTTGCCTTGTTGGCGATTTATCCAATATCCCTCTGATATTTTAATAATTTCGTGTGCTAATTTATACTATCTTTCGGTTATTGTAAATTTTAGATTTACCCGGCAGCGGATGTCGCCATTTTGTATCCTAGTTAGTTGTTTTTTGTCTTTGTCTGTTGATGTTTTAGGTCACTTGGTTATATTGGTAGCTCTGTGAAGAATGGTGACTTGTGACATTTGGAGTTTGGTACCACTTTTGAGGAAACCTAATTGTTTATAATCTTTGTGAGAATTACCTAACGTGGTGCATTTGTTTTGTGGTGGATCATTTAATACCAGTGCATATATTTACCAACCAGATCTCTCCAGCATAAGGTTTTTCTAAATTTAAAATATCGAGTGCTTTCGTGACCGTTTACTTAGTATCTAGTTAGACACGCTGCTCTAGTGGAGTCTTGCCTTATTCTCTGGCAAACATACCTGCCTAGTTATCTGGCAATTGATTAACTTTTAATTATCTGCAGTAAACATATAGTTAAGCTATATATCTTTATTTAACTTTATCTGCAATTCGTTATTACCTCTCTACGAGGAACGAATAAATAATAATTTAGCTTAACTTTACTTTTAATTTAACAGTTATCATATTGATTTATATTTAGCAAATATTTATTTACGTTATCTTTCTATTTGTTTGTCTGTATACAGACATTCCAAATTCTATTTTCTTGAAGATTACCTTCTTTTAGTAAAAAATATCTTAAAATATAGTGAATATCAATTTCACTAGTTTATTTTCATAGCTATACCTGGTTTATTTGTTGGACTAGTATTTTTTCTATTTAACGTAACCTTTATTGATCTTAAGTTAGTTGAAGTCTTCAACTTCCTAAAATATTATGGGATACCAATTCTAGTTTGGTTAGTTTGCAATTTGCTTTGTAAATTTGTGTTGACTTTTATATTTTGTCTACGTAGCTGGACAATTCAAACGTCACAGCTTTTTACTCAGTTTTGCCTATAATACTGATCTCATAAAGCTCTCTCCTTTTTATGTGAATATCTAGACCCAGAGAAGAGAATAACGTGTGGATCGAACTGATCATTACATACTGGTTGGAGCAGGAAAACGATATTTTATACAACTGGCATTTCGTCTCAAGTGTAACTGCAGCACTGAGAGTTTGGTCAGAAGAATTTTTGTGAGAGATCAGTTACCTTTTTTATTTCTCATAACGTGATATAATTTTTTTTTTTTTGATTATTTTGTTGGTCTTCAACCACAATCAGTTATATTTTTTAACTAAAAGAGGCCTTCTGAGCCAATGTAAATATTTTACATTTCTTCATACCAGTTTATTATACTTTTTATTTAATAATGTCTTATTCTACTTCCTTCCGAACTGATTTCAAAGATTAATGTTATCTTTACCTTTTAAAGTAAACTTTTAATTATTTGGTACTTGCAAAAGTCCTGGCGCCCAGACTAGATTTTGGTGAGAACTCAAATCAATTTAAGCCCGGCCTGGTAACTGAGCTACCGGTCAATAAGTAAAACCCCCAGCTAATTATGTTATACCAGCAATGCCCTACACTAAACAGAAAATATCTATTAAATAAAAAATATATATATGCTCACCTTACACACAACAGGTCGCTTGGTAGAGAGTTTTCTAACAAATTACAAACTGCATAGGACAAAGATGCAAACTCAATAGAAGTTCATATTGTAGACAGATAATCCCCCCAAGTATGCAAACGATATTCGCCCTTCGACACTACATTCATAATTATTGTAATTCTTGGCCACTCATCGGTGCCAATATAATTCTTGACGGTTGCCGACCTCTCATCGGTACCGGTTTTACATGGAAAATATGGTAAATAGATTGTCACAAATTACAAATTAATTTATTACTATTATACTACGCATTTTTTGAATATAGTATTAGATTTAATAATCCGTCTCTGGGATGACATCCAAACTCCCTAAGTCTTGTAATAATATACAATAAATAATTGTATTTAAAATATTGAAATAAATTTTTACATTTATCTTTTTACGTTAAATTTTCAGATCACGAAACATATTTTGTACCGAAAAATATGTACGCACTCCGAAGGATAAATAGATGATATGTTAATTTTCAATCATATATACTAATTGAGTTATCTAAGACAAACCAAGCCCGCACTAATTTTCCTGCTGTAACGTTTAAGGAGACCTTGATCACGTAATATTTTGCCGTGTTAAGTAGTTTGACTATGTCAAATTCTTCATGTAAGCTGGTTAAAAATATTATCAATATTGTAATGTTTATGCCCCTTTTAATTTATTACACCTGTTGTCTATTGGATCAAGGAATATATAGTTAGTATTATAAATTTTTTAGGAGACTAAAATTAAACTGTAGGTTAATTTTGTTAGCACTGTGTTTTTCCTTATGTTTGTTCTCCCTGTTTACCCTGTATTGTCAAAGTTATAACAATATCCTAATCGACCCCAGGATGAGAAGTATGTGTCCCTGTCTATACTTATCGTTTTTACTTTGATTATTTTCCATTTTATTAATTTAGTTTAAGTTACTCCACGACTGTATGGTCTACGACCTAAAGCCAAAAAAAATTGAACACGTAATTTTTTATTTGATAACGTGTCTCCTTATTCACAGTGATTATTTAATTAAGCCAATAAACTCTGCGCGAATGGTCAAGCAGGACTAATGCTTTAGTAGACTTATAATATTTATTCATTTTACTCCTCTTTTCAAGGAAAAAAATTTCTAGAATAAGTTTCTTATTCCCAAATTTTCTGTTTCTACTCTCTACTCAACAGGTTTGAATATGATAACAAATTAAAGCACTTTGACGTTTAAATTATAATTTAACTTAAGAGGTGACAAAAAAAACAGCTAATAATATTTTAAAATAATTTTGAATAATGTATGTTACGAATAATTTTATTTAAAAACTAGATTTTAACACAATTTTATATGCATTTTCATATTACATTACAAAACTTAAAAGTGTTTTTGATTTAGATCTACTTAAATTTATGTATTTTTACGGTCACATGATATGCATATGCATACATTTGCCATTCGAAACATATTTCTGTTATAATTATATAATAATGATTCTATATTCCTTAGGCAAGTCGAGATTCCTACTCAGATAATTATTCCAGTGCATTTCGTATTCTACATTTTCAGCAGTAATATGAAACATGGAATTTTTAATAAATCATATTACATGCATTTCAGTATACCTCTTGTACCAACTGTTACGTATTCTCTTTGTTATTTAATGTAAAAGGGTCCTTCATAAACCTTGGGCACATTATAATATTCACATAAAATTCATTTTTAATTCTGTCACCTGTAAATTCAGCCCATAACGTGTTTTAGTAAAATATATGCGTGAATATAATAAGAGATTTCATAATAAAAATAAAAACATGAGAAATTCTCACGATAAATAATGAAAATTGCTGTAAAAATTAAAAATTCAGGATGAAATGCTGACAACAAACGAAAAATCTTAGCTTAAATAATACACCTTTGTGCCTTTATAATATGGAGGGTGGGGAATAAAAACTGTTTCGGAAATGATACCGGTTTTAAATTGTCAAATATAACAGTCAGAAATGCTCAGGTTCAAGGTTTTCTATTTTCGACAATTAAAACGCACTGTGCAAATTTCGGTCGGTTACAAACGCCCCGAAAAGGCCCCCATTTAGTCATTAATCATAAGGAAGTAAATGTGTCCTGCAAAAAATTTGTAGGGTGTCATAATTGATAAAAAATTAACATGGACCCCCACAGTGAGGTCCTTGCAGTAAAATACAAAAAGTCATTAAATATTGTCCGTTCGGAAGGGAGCAGATACGGAAATTCTGCTCAGACTATACAAATCTATGGTTCTAACCAAAATGGATCATGGAAGCGTAATATATTCTGGGGCATATACATACGTCCCGTCCCGTCTTACGCATTGATTACCATCCACTCGGCTGGACTGAGGTTGGTGATAGGAGCCTTCCGGACCAGTCCATTAGCAACTTTATATACAGAGTTCCCTCATTACGTTTAAGAGCAATGTTGTCGATTGGCGGATAATTATCAGATTTGCGGATAATTTAAGATAGTGGCGGATAATTTTCTCACCCTGTTAAAAATGGGATAAAAAAACGAATAATTTGAATCCGCTTGTTATGCGTTTTATTAGGAAAAAATTGCTAATTATTTTGAATTTGCAACACAACAAAACTCTTGAGGACGTTTTCAGTGTTACCAATATGAGAACGCAGAAGGACACCGATCCCGAAACGTCTAGGGCATCGGGGCTTCGGTACTTTATTTAAGTCTTTTTAAATTTCAGTACTTCAGATTCTGCATTCTATGTTTTACAGTCGATATTTCCCACTTTTACTAGTATATAAATAAATACATAGGGTGACTGATATTTTGCATAAGTTGCTTTGAAGTAACTTGTGCGTGGACAGGTGGTGCTACCAGCAGTACTGCAGGTACAAAATGAATAAGTGGCTTGCTGATTATAAGAAGAAATTTATTTATTCTGATAGAAGTACTAAAATAGCAGGTCTTCATATGTATGCAAAGTATTTGCTGTAACTAAAGTAGGTACTAAGAAAGCCCGTTTTTGTGAAATCTTTTTTTGTATCAACCATATATGTAAATACAACTATTTTTAAAATTAAAAAATAATCGGATAATATTGATCAAAGTTGGATAATTTTAAGTGGAAAGGTTGATCTTTTCATCTTCAGCTAGTAGCAGCACTGTTTAAGATGGATGTATTCTTGTTAACTATGGGTATATGGGCACTACGAACCATCCGAACCGTAATATAATATTTAACAAAGAGGACCATATTACCAGTGTCTATATAAATATAGTCTAACAAGCACATAGAAAAATCGATTAACTCTTTTATTTAATTCATGACATAATTGACAGAGTGAGTTGACGTAATGTGTCGCTGCCGAATCATATATGGGTCTTATGTGAAATTCGCATTTCCAATCATAATTTCCACTGAAATTTCATTGTATTGATAAATTTAGATACTGAAATAAAATTAAGTTCGTACATAGACTCAGATGATGTGATATTTGTACTTAAATGTACCAATCCTTGATTGATATGTTGTGCTCCAGATGTAGATTAGCATGTTTAATTCGCTGAAGCTTTTGTTGAAAATTATTTCGTGAGAGTTTCTGCTTAACTGAACTCATGTATTATTGTTTGATAGCAGCGAGTCACAAATATCCCTCAGGACTGAATATGCATAACTTTAATCAATGCAATTAAAGTAGGGACGTTTCTGTCTTTGGTAATGTTATTAACTATAAAGTAAGTTTCAAACCTCTCTTGATAGATATTCCAGTATTCATAGAATTTGTATTGTTAAACGAAATCAATTATCAATTATATCCATAATCTTAGTCTTTATTAAAATTCCATTATCAATTTAATTTATAAAAACTATTTTTACTACACGTTTTGTTCGATATGGAGTCAACAAATCATTGCAACACATGTTATTATGTTAAGATCATCAAAGCAATAGACTAGAGACTTATTAATTATACTATAGTATCCTGATGAGAAAAGATAATGCCAGAAGATATGCTTCTTTTTAAGGCTTAAAAAAGAGGAAAAATAAATGAACAATTCGCACTAAATATTTCCACATACATTCAGTTGCCAAAAAGCTGGCTACATAGGTTTTTCTCAGTTTTTCCTAATTTTGTCATCGTTATTCACAATAAATTATTACTATTAGCTTTATAAATCACTTATTTAACGTCGTCGGTCTATTTGCACTACCAAGTTCAACCACTAACACCACGGGGTAGATTCATGTGTAAACAAACACTACCTGATTATTCTACAATTTCTGCCAAAACCCTCAAAACTTATTTACATCGTTAATACATGAAACCCATTGTTTTACATCCCTTTCGAAAGATCGTGATCAGAACAGATGTTTATTCACTATACTCTTTGACTTGGTCCGGTCGGGATTTGACCAAAGTCGTCTCGGTAGAAGAAAGCGCTACCGTGAAAAAAGCCAGTTCTTGGAAGAGGAACTAAATATATATTTTATTAATAGTATTAATCTAATTGTAGACGGGTTAAAAAATAATGCATATCAGACTAATAAAAATGCTTTATTTGAAAGGAGAGCATCACAGCCAGATATATTTCTAAAAAAATTTAATGTCATAAATCTTGCAAAATTACGTAAAATTGTCTTTGAACAACAAAATAAATTTTCAGAGGATGAAATTGACTTTAAACTAATAAAAAATACGTTCGAAGTCATTGGGTATCCATTATTACATATTATAAATACATCGTTGAATAATGGAGAATTTCCAGAAATTCTAAAAACATCACTAATAATTCCTGTACCAAAAGTACCAGGAACAATATCAGCAGAAGAGCATAGACCCATAAATACACTACCTTCCATGGAAAAGATTTTAGAACTAGTAGTTCATGACCAACTTACTGAATTTATAAACAAAAATAAACTATTGCACGAAAACCAATCTGGATTTAGAGAAAATCATTCGTGTGAGACAGCGGTACAAAAAATAATTAATGATTTTAAATATTCTGTAGACAAAGGGGAAGTTGTGGTAACTGTCTTCCTCGATTTAAAAAGAGCGTTCGAAGTAGTCGACAGAGAGCTTTTACTAAAAAAACTTCAGCAGTACTTCGGGATTGCTGACACGACATATCAGTGGTTTAGGTCCTATTTATATGGACGGAATCAACAAACTAAAATAAATAATATAAGGTCTAAAAAGCTTAATAATAATAATGGAGTTCCACAGGGCAGTGTACTAGGACCTATGCTTTTCACATTATTTATTAATGATATCCTATTAATTAATTCAGGAGAGTGCAAAATGCACCTTTTTGCGGATGATACTATAATTTACTTATCAGGATTGGATTTGAAACAAGTTATTCAAACAGTTAACCTAAAATTGGAACTAATTAATGAATGGTTTACAACAAACGGTCTAATGATAAATGCCAAAAAGTCAAAATATATGATAATAGGCTCCAATAAATATATAAATCAAAATATTGATAGAGGTGTAAAGTATAACGGAGAGTATCTTGAAAAAAGTAATATCTATAAAATACCTAGGAATAATCATAGATAACAAATTAACATTTAATGACCACATAAATTATACATGTAAAAAAATATCAAAAAAACTTGGATTCGCCTATCGTATTAGTAAACATTTAACTTTATATACCAGGAAAACGATTTACAATACCATAATTAAACCACATTTTGAATATTGCTCAAGTATATTATATATGTGTAATGATACCAACATAACCAAACTGCAACTCCTACAAAATAGGTGCATGCGATTCATTTTAAGATGCAACAGATATACTAGTATAAAATTAATGCAAAGTACACTGAACTGGTTTTCGGTAAAAGACAACATAAAGTATAGAACTCTAATATTTTTATACAAACTTTACAATAATTTGCTGCCAATATATCTGTCAGCAAATATACAACATCGTGGTGATATACATAATTATAACACGAGACAAAGGGATCACATAAATATTAACTCGACAAGTTTGATGAAGACAAAATCCTCGATATACGACAAGGGAGTAGCTGAGTTTAACAAACTACCAAATTTTGTAAAGCAAGCCAAGAATGTCATTCAGTTTAAAAAATACCTGTATAAATTCATGTATAAATAATTTTATTCATTATGATAGTATGACTTATTGTTAGATATTAAATTATACCACCATAAATTAGCAATTATATAAACTTAAGTTTCCATTGTAACACACCATTTGTAAATTAATAGTGTTAAATATTATACTGACTGTATGCTGTATACTATACTGATCATGTGTAATACATTTCGTGTAATAGCTTTTTTTGTGCTAAAATAAAGATTATTATATTATTATTATACCACCGAGTCCGATACACAACAAATTATGCTTCCTATGGATAACTGGATTGCTAAGAATTAATAATTTATTCATGAAGAAATTAAATAATTTAAAAGTAACAACTGCATATAATTTTCCTTCGAAATCTGGTGGCTAATTTTCTTGCACCAGAGTGTTTAATATCACGAAAAACTACAAAATTGTCAGCAATTCTGATGTTATCGATAAAAATTATTTGTTTTTCTTGAACCCACGTAAATGATACAAACTGATTGAAAAATTAGCCCGTATAAAATTTTACTGGGTGGCCAGGTTTTTTGCATCAGTGTTCAATATCACTAAAGAGTATATTATTGTTGTTTTTTTAAAACCTACATAAATGATACAAACCGATTAACAAATTAGCCCGTATATAATTTTAACTGGCAAAATTACATGCATTTGAAATTTAACGTAGATAAATTTTCACTTATTCAGAATGTTATTGAATGATATTTCTCAGGTTATTGGCTTTGCATAATATATAATAAAACAAGATAAATTTATTGGGGTTCAAAATAAAACAAAGAAGGTTTAGTGCCATATTCACAAAAAAAAACAGTTATGCACTTACGGACACGTGTTTCGAAGTTATTGCCCCTCATCAGCGTAGCGTAGCTTAGGAATTGGATCTAGAATGTGATAGATTAAGTACAAAAACTAAGATAAGGCTGAAAAGTACAGTATACAGTACTCAATTAATGCCTTCATGTTTCCATGTGCCATTTGTTTCATTTTGAAGCCCGATAAATCTATCTTGTTTTGTTTATATGTATCTGGTGGAAACGAGCAGTACACATAGAGCTGTGTGTCGACTATGCTCGTCGAAACGACATTTGTGGCACATGAGAACATGAAGACACTAATTGAGTACCGTGTACTGTACTTTCCAGCCTTATTTTAGTTCTTATTCCTGATCTGTCACATTCTAGATCCAATTTCTTAGATACGCTACGCTGATGAGGGGCAATAACTCTGAAACACGTGTCCGTAGCGGCATAATTGGTTTTTTGGGGATTTGGCGCCTTTTTTGTAATAATATGTAATGTTTTGGCGAGAGACATGTTAAAATAGAGCAAATTAATTATCGGTTTGCCGTCATAGCAATTTATGAATTAAAAAAAAATTCTCTTAATGAATTTAACACAAAAAAGGAAAATAGTATAAGCTTATATACATATGCAATACCTGCATACATTTGCACAGAGCGACACACACACACACATGCATTAGAAGTGATGACAATGAAAAAGGGTGGGATACAAGGACACCCTTCATGCATACGAGTTTATCAGTGAATAATTTGACTAGACAAACAATGTTAAAGCGAGTTAAAAAGCACACTATCGGTAATATTGATTGATTTTAAAATTTTGTTACTAGGTTTGCGATTATGTAAGTGTAGTTACCAGTTTAATTTAAATTTCACATGTGAAATCTTCAAAAACTGAAATTAAATAATGCATGGAATATTAGACACGTAAATTTCAACTAGAACCTCTACCATGAAAACTTCAACTGTAATCTTCTGGTTCAATATCAGATTATCGATTTCTCCACTGCACATCTAATAAGTTTGATAAGCTCAACGCAAGCAAATATTCTAAAATGAAAAGTTGAATAACTGACGTAGAATATGAATATACAGGGTAATCCGAATTGTATCTTTGATAACTTGAGAATCAATACCAAATGTGAAAATAATATAAGATTTATTAATAAACTTGTGTCGAAAACTCAACCGTTTCAGGAATACAGGGTATTGAAGTTACACATTTTTTTAATTTTTTTTATATCTTCTGAATAAATGAAATATTTTATTGAAATTTGGCGAGTACAAGTTCCTCAATTATTACCATGTTTAATTGTCATTTTCATTTTCCTACCTCAACCAGAGGTGTAAGCACTGGGGTGCGAATTCCTCTTTTTAATGCAAAAAAATGTCAAAATTATTTTTTTTTATTTTCGAAACCAATTTACGAGTAAAAAGTCCTCTTGCAATTTTCATGTAAATTATTAGAGAAACTGCTCAAAATGCCCACCACCCACTTCGATACAATTATGACATATTCGAATTATGGTATTCAGAGAGTCAGGTATTTGATGTCTACATTCCCCCATCTCGTCGCGTTCTAATTGAGTTTTCACAATAAGTTCCTCTCTTATTGTAACTGGCTCGGCATATATTTTGTCTTTCAAACAATCCCACACATAAAAATATAAAGATGTAATGCCTGGAGATCACGGTGGCCATGCCACTGAACCTCATCTGCCTATCCAATGCTCCGAATAATTTTCATTGAGCCATTCGCGAACTACTCGTCCAAAATGTACTGGAGCACCGTCCAGTTGCATTCAACTGTCATTGCAGATATCAGTGTTTACATTATCGAGTATATCTATCATATTATTTCTGAGAAACTCATGGAAAGATTGTACGTAAAGCCTAGATAACCAGAAATGATAACCACAAGGAGTGTCGTCTATGACACTAAATTCTTGTTGAAATGAGCGAGTACGAATTTCGTGGGGATTTTCTTCTACTCAAACATACAATTATTTATTTATTTTATTTATTTATTAATTTAGATTTTATTGCCCAACAGAATAATCCAATTACAGAACAATATAAATAAAAATTAATTTTAGTTAATACACAAATGTAAAAGTATAATAGGTATAAATTAATAATAATAATTAATAAATGATTAAATAATTACCTACGCTACGTCTAATTTAGGAAAAGTAATATATATCATCTAAACAATAATTTTGAAAATGCTACTACTAATAATAAATATATATTATCTAAACAACAGTTTCAAAATAGTACTACTACTAATAATTAAATTTATTTAATAAACAGTTTTAACAATTTTAACATGTTTTTTAAAGGGGTACTAAATATATCACTTTGTTCACTTAAACTGTTATATAATTCCATTATGGAATAAATAGGGGACTTTATGATAACATTTGTATGACTAGTGGGACATTAGAAAGGAACATTATGACGTACCTCCAATTTTGGAGTTTTTAAATTAACTTTTGATTGTAAAATTGGATAGTCTATTAAATTATTAAGCATTTTATACCGAAATATTAACAAAATAATTATTTTCGGCTTTCTAACGATTACATGTCTAATCTTGTTAATAATAAATTATTTGGGTATCCCCGTTCTGGATAATGGTTATCAATTTTGAAGACTAAATATTTCATAAATTTTCGTTATTCTTTCTAGTGACTCTGAATGAACATTGATTATAAATTTTGTCCATATTATTGTACCATACTCATTTTTTGATCGAACAAGCGAAAAATACAATATCTTTAGACGGTTGATTTTGGCCAAAAATAAAAAACGTTGAAGTTTTACTATTTTGACTGAAGAAAGATATTATTTTAGGTAAAAATAAGATATTCTGTAATTATATCGAATATTGATGAAATTATTACCATAGTAGGTATACGAAAAATACACATTTTTTTATTTTTTTTTTCAATTTTTAATAAATATGAAATAGTAAAACAATTTTTAAAATGTTGTTTAATAATATACACTGTATAATAATTATTTATGCAACAAGATCGGAAAGTGATTCTTTATTGGGCGAGCTGGCGAACCCAGCAAAGACACTTTTCAGGTGAGTTGCGTATCTTGCGTACAATATTTTCTTCAGTTTTGAGAGTAGCAAAAATGGTCTTGCACTCTCAAAACACTTTTTAATTTGATATCTTTTGTAAACAGAATTCATACAATTTAATTGACAGATTTCAGACGTTGTTGTCTAGAGTGATTAATTAGGTACCTACCCTATTGTTGTTAACCAGAAGTGACATATGGGATTCGAAAAGACTTTACCAATCCTTTATGTCACATTACCGGCTAGACCAGTAAAGACCAGTACTTTTCACTCAAAAAATTGACCAAAAACACTTTCTAGACGGTTCCAGAAAGAATATATAAATATAGAAATACACAGATAAATATATTTATTTTTTTATATAATACTCAAAATAAATTTGATGTCAAATTTAGTAAAAAATAAGCACATTAATGAGATTATAGTTTATCTTCTGATACATTATCTTCATCTTGATCATCTTCATTAGAATCGCTTTATGTCCAGTCACCTCTTCTCTGTGGTCTTGCTTCAACTAAAAGTTCTACCATTTCAGGATACTGAAAATTTCTTTTTTTTTTTTTTTGAAAATCGTCTAAGGCTTGTAATGTACGGGTCAGAACTTAAGTTTTGATTTGTTTTAATTTTTCTGGTAAATGTTTTATTTGATGCAAGAAACTTCAAATTTTGCTTCCCAGATTGTTTCCATTTTGATGCGAATAAAACCAATTTCGAGAAGTGCTTTTTTTCTGCAATATTGACTTCTTCCGGAAAACACATAATTTCACAGAATTTTTTTTGACGAACAATATGCGTTTTGCATTACAAATCTTTTTCTTTAACACATTATAACATTTTGTAAAATCAGCCCCATGCTATCTTTAGATATTTTTTTCTGACGAAAAAGCGACTAAAAGCAATATGTGCTAGTATACTCTTAAACAATATACTTGAAGCTTTAAAACGAGTACTCAAAAATTGCGGACAAATTCGGAATTTTTTCTATAACTCAAATAAAAAATTTAAATAAAAAATAATGTATTTCTGCAAGTAGTTAATTAAAATTTTAACACAGTAAAATGGATTAACGTATTTACAAAATATCATAAGCAGATTAAAATACATACTTGCAGCTTTTTTTTGAATTGTTATACAAGTACTTGTCCAATTCCGAGAAATGCAACAAAATGGAAAGGGATTATATTACCACTAATTGCAGAACAGAAAACAGTTGAAGATCTTCGCGTTTTTAAAGGCTTATAAGTAATTGAATAAATTTTTATAGGGGCAAATATTTACATATCTGAGTACTGTAATTATCTTACTAGTATTTTCAAATAAAATTCGATTTGATTCCAGGAAGGTTGCGCTTTTTTATTTTTGGCCAAAAGTAATAGTTTTTGAACCATTGTGCGATGGTTAGAAAAATACTACCAATTTCTTTTTATAAATAGGTAACTTTTTTATAATTTGCCTTAGTCTCTAGAAACACACTTAATCAGTTACGCTACGAACAAGTGTCCTCAGAATCTCGCTCCAAGTGATAAATTGACCAACAATTTTGGAGTATTAAAGTTATAATTAGGAGTTGAACTCTACGTATTCCATGACTAGTATGTACCATAGAAAAAGTTAAATATTATTTTAGTAAAAACCAGACAGCAACACACTCAATAAATTCACATTATTTAAATTATAATTGAAAAAACAGTAGACAAGGTGGTAACAGAAGTTTCATTATTTTCAGAATTCTATTAAAATTTTATAGTTTCCCATTATAAAATTGTTGTATCGAAAGATAATAAATTGGATTACAATACATTTAAATAAAAATAGGAGAAAATAAAAACTAAACTTGTAATGGAGGAAATTTTTCAAGATGGTTAAGATCCTAAAACTGGATTTATATTTGGAAAATAATATATTGTTAGATAAAATTTTTCCATACACAATTTTGTTCGAGCTATTTTACCACGACCCATGGTTTTCTTAGATTGTAAAATCTTTACCCATGAAGGTATTGCTGCAGTGTACCGTCCGTCGGAGTGATGTGAAATTCAAAGTCAGAAACAACATAAACAATTTATCGCTGTACGGTGTTTATGAGTGTGCTGCGGTAGAATATACTGAAAGTAATAATCAGATTATAACAATTAGTGTATATAGACCACCTATGCAAATTTAATAGATTTTTATAATAAATTAGAAGAAATGATTATGTTAATGTTTGAAGAAAACAAACTGATATTTATAGCGGGGGATTTTAACATTGAATTAAAAGACAATTTAAAAAATATAGCAGAGATTGATCTATTATTAAAGTCATTCTCATTACATAGAACTGTAAGAGATTATACGAAAATAACTGACTGCACAAAAAGTCTCGCAAAAAGTTGCATTGATAATATTTTCACAAATTATGAAAATGAGTATACAATACATATTTTACAATCTTTTGTTTCAGATCATACAACGCAAAAACTCACATTTTTGTTAGAGAATGTAAATACACCTAAATATCAATATCGTAGACTTTTTTCAGAATGCAATAAACATAATTTTTTAAAAGGGTTACAAGAACAAAATTGGTATGACATATACCAAATAAATATCAGCGACATAAATAAACAGTGGAACTGCTTTATAAACTATTTTTTAATAATATTTAACGAAAATTTTCCATTCCCGTATGTTCAAGAAAATAGATAAAAAGTTACCTACTGTAAAGATAATGAAATAAAAGAGTGTAAGAATAAATTAGATACGTTATTAATATTGTCAAATAATAATCCATGTACAGTGAAACAAAAAAAGAATATGAAAATTTATTAGCAAAAGCAAGAAAAAATTATTACGAAGAAAAATTTAAAAATTGGACAATAAAATAAATAGTATGTGGAGCATTCACAATGAAATTATTGGAAAAAATAATAATAACAATGTAGAAAATGTAAGTCAATGTTTATTAAACCTGTGTCACCGGAGGAAACAGTGAATTTCTAATAGACTGAAAAATAAATATACAAGTGGTGATTATAATATTCGCACAAGTATCATTAAATGTTGTATACAATTTATTATTGAACCATTGTGTTAAAGCTTTTGGTAATTAAACCAATCCATAAAAAAAGGCGATCCGGATATATTTGAAAATCACAGACCAATCAGCCTGTTACCATATTTTTCAAAGTTGTTTGAACTAGCCATGTGTGACAGTCTAATGAACTTTATGAAAAAATGCAACTTAATTAGTAACAACCAACATGGATATATAAAAGGATGTTTACCTGAAACTGCAATATTTCAATTCACAGAAAAAATTATAAATTCATTCGAAGCAAACGAAATGGCACTAGGAATATTTTTATATCTGTCAAAAGCATACGATTGTTTAAATCATGAATACTATTAGTAAAACTAGAAAGATATGGAGCACTAGACTAGTTCAAATCTGACCTTAAAAATAGAACACAACAAGTAATATTTCTTAACAAGGGTAATGAGGTAAAATCTCATATAAAAACAAAAAATATAGGCATTCCACAGGGCAGTATCACAGGACCTGTTTTATTCATTATTTACATGAATGACTTATGTAATAGGAAATGAACATAAGTATCATTAAAAACTACGGGGACGATACAAACCTATTAATCAGAAGTAAAAATAACCCGGATATAATTAATTTAAGTAATAGTTTAATGTCAAATGCAAGACAGTGGTTTACAAAAAAAAACGGATTTTTACTAAATGTTGAAAAAACTAATATCATCCTATTTAGAACGCGTTAAAATCAGATAGAAACGCCGGAAAATATAAAAATTTTGAACGACAAATTAAAATTCCAAAGAGAAACGAAATATTTAGGAGTATACATAAATGAGAACTTCCGCACATTAATAATGTATGTAACACGTTAAATAAAATATGTTATAACATCACAGTTATTCATAAATACTTAAATGAGAAGTCTATGTGAATTATATATTTTGCAAATTTTGAGTCAAGCGCGAAATATGGTATATTTTGGGGTAGTAATAGTAATATTCAAAAAATCTTTATCATACAAAAAAAGAGTGATAAGAATAAGTTATAAATTAGATTATAAAGAATCATGTAAGGGTATTTTTAAAACAAACAGGATTTTAACAATAGTTGCTTTATATATTTATGAATGTCTAATGTTTGTTTTCAGAAATAAAGATAAATTCACTATTCATAATTCCCCTCACGAGTATAACACACGGAGAGTCGATATAAACTTTCCGGCAGGCAGATTAACAATAACGGAACAAAACCCTTATTATACAGTGTGGAAATTAGGTAACGCATAAATTCAGTAATTCCGTTGATATTAATTTTTTTGGAAAAAATTTCGAAGAGGTATAGCGATTTTAACTTCAGCAAATATTTTCAGTCTATTTTCAGTTTCTTATGTCATTTATTTTTTAAGTTATGGCGCCATCGACTTTTTTTTTAAATGACAACCTATATTTTTCATTATTGATTTTGGTAGTAGTTTTTATTCCGGTTCCGACCGTATAAAATTTTCAATATGATATTATTTGAAAAAAATCGAGAAAAACGGTCTTAAAGTTCAAATAACAAAAATTCATTAAATTGGGAGAAATTATCTAGTTGCCTAAGTTTGACGGAAAGTTATCGACGGCACATTCGTTTTTATTTTGAAATTATACAAATAGTTGAAAAATCGAACTAGAAATTTATTATCTGCTCAATTCAAAGTTAGTAATAACGATAACTTCATGAGGCAACCATTGGTATAAAAAGAAACTAAATTGATTAACCAGAAAAAAACTCTAACAATATCATCAAACACAAAAATAAGCACAGAAATAACAGTTGTTAAAATACATTTACACTAAATGTTCAAATTGACGACCCTGTACATTTGACAATACCCAAGACGATTATAAAATTCATTTCTCACATTCTGAATAGTTTGAGGCGATATTAACCTAATCTCATGTTGAATGCAAAGCATTCAAGATCGTCTAAATTATTGGGTCGATTGTTGTACACTTTACTTTTTAAGTACCCCCATAAAAAGAAGTCTAATGGCGTTAGATCAGAAGACCTAGGCGGCCATTTTCCCAATTAAATGAATTTTTGTTATTTGAACTTTAAGACTGTTTTTCTCGATTTTTTTTCAAATAATAACATATTGAACATTTTATACGGTCGGAACCGGAAGAAAAACTACTACCAGAATCAATAATAAACAATATGGGTTATCATTTAAAAAAAAGTCGATGACGTCATAACTTAAAAAATAAATGACATTAGAAACTGAAAATATTTACTGAAGTTAAAATCGCTATACCCCTTCGAGATTTTTTCCAAAAAAATTAATAAATACGGAATTACTGAATTTACGCGTTACTTAATTTCCACACTGTATGTGTATAAGGTTATATAATAAACTAAATGAAAATATGAAAAGTATCAATAAAATTCAGAAATTTTAAAAGGAAATTAAAAAAACTGATAGATCCCTATACTTTGGAGGATTATTTGTCTATGTAAATTCTTGTAAATGTTGAAGATATTTCATTTCTGGTATTTACCTTTTTTTGTAAAGTTTTTTTTTTAAATAAATGTGTTTATTATTATTATTATTATTATTATTATTATTATTTCAATTTAGCCCTCATTTGTAACTTAACTAAGATTAGATCTATGGTTTATTGCATTGGTAGACATGATGAGTTAGACAACTAATATAATTAGAATCGATCTGTCAATTTAGTAATGGAATACAGATTTGATATTATTACAGAAAAAACAAAATGTCTAGACTAGTTTTACTTAAATTTATTAAAAAATTAAAAATATTTACTTTATTTTTATTTTCATTAAACTTTTTACATAATATTATTATATTCCTTTTCAAAATCAAATAAATGAAAATACCAGGAAACGCTGAAAGCTGCTGTGAAACCATAAATCTTAGATTTTGAAATAGACTTTGCTCTTACCTCTTATCGATTATCCATTTGCATCTGTCTCAATATACTCTGGTACACTTTTGCATGAAAACTATTTTTAAAGTAGGCGAATTTAATAATAAGAGAAATATTACTGATATATGTCACAATCTTGTCCCGATAATGTTCCACAAGAATATTAATTGAGTTTTGCTTATTTTTAAAAAATGTTTCGTTACTCTTCAATTTATATCATATGCACTCAGAGATTTTGAAGCGCTACAACTTTCTTTTTCAAAGGTTTGTAAAGAAAATGTCTTAAAAACTGTTAAAGAATCTAAATAAATATTAACTACAGGTGCTAAGAAAATACCTTTTTTTAAAATTTTACTCTTCGTATAGACATTGTATACTTAGACATTATACAAGGTGATCCGCGAGCAATGTTCCATAGCCTAATGGCAGATAGTGCACTTCAAGGCAAGTCTAGATCTACAAGGAAGACATTTTTTTGACCACTGACAATTCAAAGAGCTATTCTCTGCAACCGATTGGATGCAATCTAATGAAATTTACCAGTAATATTTCTCACTTGGTACTTGTCAGAATGGCCTACTTGGTTTTGAAAAATCCAGGGCCGCACTCGGTAAAAAAAATTTACCCTCCTCGTGTTTGACAAAAAAAGAAATTTTTCTATCGTATTTCTGTAAAATTATTAGCAGATTTGGAAAGTTCAGAAAAAATGCTATCAGAATAGCGAATCAATTTTGACGGCACACCTAAACTGTTTCAGCAAAAAAATCACAAACCAATTTAGCGCATCACAACTAACACTTTGACCGGGCATTAATTATTGAACAGTTCGATAGAGTCTATTCAAATGCTTCAGATCCATATCCCTTTTGAGACATAGCAAGAACATAGCAAAAGGCATACCTAGCAAGAAAAAGACAGGGTCGTACTTATGAAATTTTAAAGGTATACAAAATGATAAAATCTGAATGGATTATGGGTGTAATCCACAGAGAAAAAGAATGCACACATAAACGTGATAACGTTTAAGAAGTTTCAAGAAGTATTCTGAGGATTGGAAACTACGTTCAGTCATCTTTCTGTGCCGTTCCAAATAGAAAACACATCGACTACATAACGGGTCCAGAATAGTAAGTTTTTAACTAATATGTTTTTTGTATTAAATAGTTTATCTTCAAAATCGGACATAAGTTTCAGCCATTTAGGGAGAAATAGGTGAACCCATTAATAATCCGTCTAATAATTTATGAGTTTCCCCCTTAAATTTAAATTTTGGTGTAATGTCCTCAGCGGAATTGAAGTAAAAGGACATTTTACGTCGAGTGCAACTACAATAATTTGAAGTTACTTGGAATTGTGATGTTTTTAACTTTTTCTATAAATTGAAAACAATTTTTAATAGAATATTTAGAATCAAAGTTTATAGGGAAAGGTAATAATTAATTATTTAATTCCTTACCAAGTGATGGGGCGTTTATGTAGGATACGATGGGTATATTATCTTTATGAATTTTGGAAAGTCCGTTAAATAATGGCGGTGAGGGATTCATTATTTTAGATTTACGTATTTGTTCTAATGAAATAATTAATGCACATTCTTTTGTGGTTTTTAAAGTGTCTGTAAGAAGCCGAAATAAATGTGTTTTAAATAAATTTTGAATAACTTAAAATGCAGATTTTCTTTACTTAAAATTTAAAGTTTAAGATACAAGAACTCAGATATTAAATCGGGAGGTATCTTATTAAAAAGGTTTGTACTTAAGCTTAGATAAAAAAGTGGTTTCATTGCTTGTGTCCCTATAGAGATAAACGTGTAAGTTTTCCTTGTATTATACTGGTGAACTTGATCTTGTCTTACAGCATCATTCCTCCTTCTAAGGCTAATCGGCACGTCATCTAAATTAGCCGAGTGGTAAAATAATTCCGAACAAGCTGGAATTAATTATTGTAATCTGTTTAATTGGGTCGGAAGTCACAAACTAATTTTGCACCCCCTGAGACGGTAAGCTTTTGCCATCTTCTTAAAAAAAATTTCTGAAAAATAAAGATATTTGAAATATTTGCAAATATCTCGGTTAGTTAATAGAAAAACATGTATTTATGAAAGTTAAAGATGTAAATGTAAATTGTCTACAAACAATTTTCTATATATTTTTGTTGTACGTGTACTTGTTGCGAAGTAATAGGCGCCCAAATATGTTGAATTTCTTGATATTAACTCAAAATGTAAGCTACGGCTCCATATGATGTTTTCAGTGCGGATAGTATTTTAAAATGTTGCGTGTCAGGGAAATAAAAAATCATCTTTAGACTGGAGATGGAAATTTTCAACAAATGGGTTGATCGATCCACAGTCGACAAGGGGTAGCCCCTCAGTAGTTATTAAAACCCATTTATTGTAAATGCACCAAAGGTTGCAATGCAAATTGTAGTTATCGCAAAGCCGGTTTACGTTTCTTAATAATTTGTGGATTCTGTCAGGAAAAATCTTGCTCCAAGATTGTGGACATGTATGAACTGGACGAAGGAAACGAGAACGGAGTGGATAATGAAAATACTTAGGCATATGACGACCCCCACCGTTCTCAGTTAACTTTGGAAAGTGAGACAGATTACACGTAGATAGCCAAATTAATGAGTCATCGACTTAGTGGACTAGGCCTTCTGCGGATACCACAAAAAAACACGCCGAGTACACTGTGACAAGATGGCGTGGAAACAAATAAACTAAACGAAATGTTTTCTTGACCGAACTTGACAAAAATCATGTATAGCAACAAAGAACGTTAAGCAGTAAGGGAATTTCCAGCTGATATTTGAAATTGGGCGACTTAAGAGATAAAGAATGAAGCCAGTATGTTCGACTTTATGCAAATATTCAGTGATACATATTTAAATTGATAAAACGTTTTTTGTAGAATATTTACCCATCTTGAATTGATATACTGATAACTACACGTTTTTCTGTTAAGTTGACACTAACCGAGATTTTTTTCAAATATTTCAGAAAATTTTATTTTCTCGAAAATATCTTCAAGATGGTGGCAGAACTCAATCTGTGGGAGGTAAAATTAGTATGTGATTTCTGAGACCCAATTAAGAAGATTAAAATTAATTCCAGCTTGTTCGGAATTATTTCCGCTCATAATGCCTTTGTCGACTGTCCTCTTAACAAGATACACTCTAGGAAAAAATAAGATAAATAAAATTATTTCCTATTGTTTAAATAAGAATTTACATCGTTTCCTCTAGTTGTGCTTGTGCTATAATTCAAATTCTTTTTAGGAAAATAAATAATCTACAAGCATTATATGATACCCTTCAAAGGTGAACTGAGTTGGATATGAGCCTGAGGTAAAGGGGAAAATACTCTACTTTTACATAATTTAACACCGTACACAATTTTGGAAACAGTCAGTTGATATAAAAAACAACCCATATTGATATACTACAAAAAGTTTAAGGTGGCATCCTAGCTGTTCTGATAATTAGTCAATAATAGAACAATAATATTACTGTTTCATACATACGAGTATATTAAGTAAAGTATCTGATGTGGTCAGCACATATCTTTCTTACACCAGTATATATCATCTTGTTCTAAAAAACTCATTCTATTTAATTCCTCACTTAAAGTTTGTACGAAGTCAATTGAAATCGTATAAAAACTAAAAGCCTGCAAAACCCGTCGGCATCTCTTTTTATTGTACATGGGCGGAGGTAAATAGAAATGCTTGTCATAAGAAAGTGTTATACTTTTTTCAAAATTGTATTAATTTTTATTATTTTTTGTTTATTAGATAGGCTATTTTTGTTCATTTCGCCAATAAAATATTTTTGAAATATTATATCAGTTTTAGATATAAAGTCTAAATATTTAAATTTATTGGGTTTAGTTTTAAAGTTAACCCATACTATATTGAAATATGTTATTGCTCAGCAAGGACCAACGAGAAGGTATGACCATATCCTTGCCAGGATGAGGGGATGAGGGAATGGGACAGGTTAGATTAGCGAGGGGCAAGGATGTTATATAATAAAAAATAAAATTAAAGTTTCTTCTAAAATAAAAATAAAAATGTAAGTTTCTTAACCAAAGCAAAGAATTAGTACCACAAAAATAAATATTTGTTTAGATAAAACATAAATAAAAACAAAATTAAAATATGTCTCTAGAATAAATTAACTTAAATTAAAATTTCTTGTCAACTAAATAAAACTATATCTTTTTCATACATATTATAAATTATACGCCGTATTACATCTTTGGTAGCATCATCAATATTTTTTTAATTTCATATTTTTCCGTTTCCTATTTGTACCGTGGTCTATAACATCTCCTTTTTTTAATTACACGATAAATTGTTGATTTTGATATTTTAGTTAATTCGTTAATACGTTCTATTATTTCTTTCTCATATTTTCCACGATTTTCGCTTTTTAAACGTTCATATATATTTAAAATAATGCGTTGACTTTGTACGTGTAAATCTTTATTTTGAAACTTTAAATTTATTTCGTCTTCCTCGACAATAACAAGCTCAACTATTTCGGGATTTTCGGGCGTTATTATATTATCTTCTGTTTCAAATGATCTCCAGAAAGCCATGGTAAATTAGTAAATAATACGATATCTTAAATACCTTTTATGTAGTAATAAATATTTACCAATATGAACACTAAGTATAAACTGAACCACATTTGATATTATAATAGGTATTTCTGCACTGCACTGGACAAATGTAATAAATAACTAGGTAATCGACTCCACGTTGACTACTGACTGATATAAACTCAAACACCCACCGGCCAACCGGACTGACGAATATCCTGATCCCAGCCAATCGTCGCCCATCGTCCTCAAACCATAGCCAATGCCGGCACATCTCACAAGTCTACGTAATTGCGGAGAAACGATTTAATGGGTTTTTTTGATACTAGTGGGTCTGTCCGTTTTATTATCTTTAAACACGTGCAGTCGTAGATGGTTCATTCAGGCTGATTACATTGCCAGTCTCGGACTCGTCTGCACAATTTCAACTACCATTCGATTCTCGATACCATTGCTAAATACATAGGACAAAATATCAAGTTAAGTGCGCACAGTCCTGTGCTTTAACAATGACCAATTTCAATTCACTTCGTATAAACTTTACCTCAATTAAATTTTAATAACGTACCTTGAAATGTTTCATTAAAATTTTTAAATAATTAATTATCAGCGTCATTCGATACTGTCAATATTGATTCATGTCATATATTTTAATAATCTTTTGTTATTGACTTTGACAATTTTTCATTGTCTTTGGCCTTTAGAACAAGTGTATCAAATTTGAAAGCTTTATCTCAAAAACTGTGGCTGCGATCGCGATACTACAGAGATGCGGACAGATTTTTTTTTCATAAAGTTATGGTCTTTCATTATAATTCGTCGAAATTCGTCTGGAAATGCAATAAAAATTTTTAAATTTTTTCCCTGAAATTGTACCTTTTTTCTTCTTTCATTCATTATGCCTCTTCTGGTGGTACCACATTCACCAAATTTAATGTGTCACCTAAAATGTTGTTGCAAATCTTAACTGCCAAATTTGGGAAGTCTCCCATTAGTATTTTTTGAGTTATCGCGGATACACACATACACGCACACATACACATACACATACACATACATACACACACATCCACACACACGCACCGACAGACATCAATCGGAAAATAGTCAGAATGGATTCAGGAGGATTCAAAACGTATATATCAATCAAAATCTCGAGGTCGAAAAAAAATCACGATTATTATACTTCCTTATATTAGGTATAAGAAAATAAAAATTATAATACGCTAACGGAATATGACATACCTACTTACTGTTGAAGAAACATCAATAAACATCTATAGTATAGATATTATGGAATTTGTTTAGCATGAGGCCTACTTCATATTAAACAACCACATTGATTGGTGGTTTATTAAATCACATTAAATTTTATATTTCCACCTCTCATCTGATCAAATAAACCACTC
The DNA here is from genome assembly GCA_029963845.1 of Rhamnusium bicolor. NCBI lineage: Eukaryota > Metazoa > Arthropoda > Insecta > Coleoptera > Cerambycidae > Rhamnusium > Rhamnusium bicolor. Next base: position 423,763 of record JANEYF010003022.1, read on the forward strand.
TATTTGAGTACGCTCTAGACAAATTTACTTAGATTATCCTTTTCGCTTACGATGTTTTCAAATTATATTTACGTAATGAAATTGACTTGTTACTGGTGTTAATAGAAGTAAACACTCAACATGTTATATTTGAATTAAAATTGACAATAATTCTTGGTATATGTTATTATACAGGGTTAGGACAATGTCCTGGAACAGTCGATTATCTTAGTTATTAAATTTGGCGTGAACATAATATGGTCAAATATAAGAACTTTGATGATGACATTTTCAATTTCTTGCACTTCCGATTTGGTGGGAAATCATCCCAATTTAATTTTTTTTATGGAACGCCCAGTATATATTTACATTTTCCAATGTAGAATAGGAAACTACTTTCAGAAACTTCTACATAAAGCTTTTATTAAAAAAAGCGGTAATACATGAAATTTAAAAACACAGAAGCAAGATACCTCTGAAAACAATAATATGGTCTGTAATTCTGTCAGTTTGTTGTCAAATGACCAATTAGGTCCTTGTCAAAACGCGAATGGAGGATATTTTGAATATTTTTTATAGCCTAAATGAAAATTATCATTACTTTCAAAGGTATTTTGATTTTGTTTCAATGGTTCTTTAAATTTCTTGTATTACCGTTTTTCTTTTTCATAAAAACTTTATGTTGATGTTTCTGAATGTAGTTTTTTAATCTGAATTTGAAAATGAAAAAATATACTTAAAAAAATTAAATTGGGATCATTTCCCGCGAAACTGGAAGGGCAAAAAAAATTAAAATTTGGTCATGTGTTCATAGCAAATTTAAAAAAATCACTGCATTTAAGAAGAGCCATATAAAAAGATACAAGTAATGTTGAGATACATCTCTAAGAACTTATGCTCAACACAAAATAGCGAGTATTAATTTTTAATTTTTTAGTTCATCGCCTATTAAGCTTTTCCCTCAATAAGGAGAGGTTTGAAAATGCAAAGATGTTGATTAAGAATATAACTGTAAATAATGGATAGCTTGTAAGATTACTTGAAAAAAATAATTAGGAAACGTAAATTTAAAGACACTTCAAAATTCTTCGACCTTTCAAAATGAAAAAGAGAAACCGAAATTTGTATCGATTCTATACGATCCTCATTCACGCGGGATATTGTTAAGATTTTTAAAGATATAGGTATGACAGTGGTTTAATCATCGGGAAATAAACTGCAACAATTTTTACGCAATCCAAAAGACAAAATTGAAACAAACGGAAAGTTGGAGATTTACGAAATTAACTGTAAGGACTTTAATCAAACGTATGTTGGACAAACTCGACGATCAATTCAAACTAGAATCAAAAAACATATGGCTTATCTCAAATGTGGTAGTACAAATAAGTCTAGTGTTGCCCAACATGCGTTTGGGAACAATCATAAAATAGACAGTAGCAATTTAAGATTAATTAGGTATGTAACAAATACTAGACAGCTGAATGCATTTAAACGCTTGGACATTATAAAGTGTAAAAATAGTATGAATGGTGACTAATCCCATATAGTCCGCTCTGTTAGCTAGCGAGGCCACGGTTCACCGAACCGTAACAATTGTTTAGGTATAAATAGGATACATGGTTAGCATAAGGTTAGTTTTAATCATCTCCAAATGATGTCAACTTGGTTGGCGAAGCGCGCGTCGATTGAAGTTGTGATGTTTTAGTATTTTGTGGAAAACCATGTCAGTTTCAAATTATTTTTGTTCATATTCCTGGTAACAGGTAACGGTAAATACTAGACTGCCTTTTTATTTATATGTATTATATGTCTGACGTGTTTTGTCACATTGAATAAATGCAAAAAAATGGAAGTCAAAATATTTAATTATTTTTTTATTTTACATAAATTTTGCAAAATAGAAAAAATTTTGTATGTAAAGCGAGCAAAATGTGTTTATCGCACTTAGTGTGTTTCCATAATTTTCATGCCTAGTGCAAACAATACTTACTTTTTGCTCTTGTTACATAATTTCTATTTAAGATATATGTTAAAAGTGATATTTTATTTTGTGAGAAGGGAAGTCCTTTCGAACGAAATAAAATCACTTTTAACACTCATGTCACACACTCTTTGTTCTATAAACACAACAAAAGTAGACTAAGGGCCAGCTTTCCTATCTCCCATTAAATTAATTTAGTAGATAACTTCCTTGAATACGATTGTATCAATAATAGTGTCCATGGAATTTATGTGTGCCACATAAATTTAACGGAAGATTGAAAAATTAGCTCTTAAGATTCTAAAAAAGTGGAGAACTAAACAGAAATTAAAAATTTTGACGTTTTCAAATAACTAAATTTATAAAATGTCAAAGTAAGTCAGGTTTGAGGGTCGCTAATCAAAGCATCCAAAAAATTCACTTTTAACACTGGTGTTAATAATAAACCACTTTTAATATTAGTACCCATAAAATGGTATTTTAAATACTGACAACAGACGTTGAAAAGACTACTTTTAATAGTGTTTGTAGAAAATAGCTATTTTATTTATTTTTATTTCTTAGTTAATAATGAAAGTAAAAACTTTTGCGACAAACTGTATTTAATTACATTGTGTAATAATTTCTTTATCTTGCTTGTTACATAATTATATATTATCGGATTGAAATCTGTGAACATGAAATACAGATCGATCGTATCAGTACCAGCCATTGGGTTTACAACAGTAGGCAATAATGTGGTTTAGTGATGCCATTAATTCATTATCAGTCATCAGATAAACGGAGAATGATTTAAACTCATGTATTAACGCTAATCACGAACATTTCAAATCCATGCTACTATAACAGATTATATTTATTTCAATCCAATATCAGTTTTAAGGCAGACTTATCATTGATACAAAAAGGAAATTTTTAGTATAGTGAACACTTTCATATAGTTATATTTATTAATCTATTAACTTCCTTTTAGTCATAGGTCTGTTTTAAAACAAAGGTATTTTCATTCAGGAAACTACTGCAGCGAAATAAGGCTCTACAATACTTTACATAGTAAAATAGATATTTTAGTAAAAGACAACAGTGCAGATATGAGTGTCATGTGACAAAGAACTTTCACAATAAAAAGACTAACAGTGTTAAAATATCCTGTAACCATGGAAGAAGACGAGGACGAAATCACCTCTCTTTCAAAAACGTCATCCACGGTGACCCTCACACAACACAATGTACAGTCATTGTCTCGCACCTCCACATCCACCTTTCAATCAGACACAAAATTAGATATAATACCTCAGTGCCATATTATAACTCAGCAAGCTAGTGGAGATTCGTTAGAATCTGAATCAGAATCCATATCACAGAAGGTATCTCCTAGGTACTCCTTGTTATCCAAGTCACCTCATTCTAGTTCTTCTCAAGAAGATTACGAGCTTGATGCAAAACAGGCAAATAAAGGTCAATTTTTATCAGCAGGCCATAGAAGTGAAACAGCGAAAAGTATGGAGAGCCTTAGGGCATCGCCAAGATCATTTTTAACTTCAAGTGAAAGAGATATGAGGAGAATGTATTCTGAAGCCTCCGAGGCAAAGTCGCTAGAGAGTATCGAAAGGGAAATAAAATTAAAACGACATGCAGTTAGTGGTGAGGGTGCAATGTTAACTTCTTCTGGGTCAACACTGGGTAGTGATGATGCAATAAGTGCTGAAAGACGTAGAGTTTTATGGTCCGGAAAGATGAGGATACCGCAACATTTAAGCCTTCCGCCTCCTGCCGGATATCTGAATTTAAGTCCTGGAGATAGGAAATTAACAATATTATCCCCCCATTCACCTCATAAGATGCCGGATTTCTTATACCTCTCTGCTGCCACACTGAAAGCAAGAAGGAAGAAGGCGAATATTTTACCAAAATTAGTTCTTCCAAGAAGTGACTCAGATATAAGCGAAGTTTTCTCCGAACAAGGCCTTGAGTAAGTATTTCTTATCAATTAATTCATCCTAATTTAAATTAGAAATTGTACCTAATTTAATAGAAGATATACGTTTAGTTATATTTGCATTATTATGAGAGATTTTTATCAATTAAACTTACATCTAATATTATGTACACAGTGTGTCCCATAGACGTATGTTAATCGAATTAGATTAAAAACCGACCTAGTGGATTGCTATCCACAAGAGCCTTGTTTAGTCTGACAAATGGAAAGATTACCATTGGTGTTATTGTTTCACCGTCTGCAGAGAAAACCAAAAGAATTGTAAAAGATTTTTCTCAGTACCTTTCTTAATTTCACAAATATTTTTGTAACCCTTTGGTGCCAAGATATTTCCCTGATTTAGGACATGTAAAAAAACTTGTTTCATACCTGTTAAATATTCTCGGAGTATTTAAGATATCCGAAGCATCATTTTCTATTAAAAATTGTTTTAGCTCTTGAAACCACTTTAATATTAGTTGTTCTGTAATGAGAGTTCTTGCCTTTACAGGACCTTCAGCTTCTCCTTAGCTCAGTTTCTTGTGTCTTCGTAAGAATCCTTGATGCCACTTCTGGTTTCTTTCCTTTAAACGACATTGTACTTTTCATCGCAGTCACTATTTTTTGTACAATGTTCTTTTGGTACTTGGTTCTTTTGTGGAGATCCATATTTTGCAATTTTTCTAAGTTATCCTCATATTTCTTACTGAGAATGGTACTGGGTCCCATTTTCGTGCTACATCTCTTAAGAGGACAAGTTTATTGCCGTTAAGACTAAATACTGGATATGGCTGGTACTAGGTGCATTACTATATGATTATTTTATAAAAACCGAAGGAATATTACTGTTTTGTTTCAAAAAATTAAAAACTGTAGTTATAATAAAAAATATATTCTAATCAATTGTAGTGAAGGGTCCTTCCCAATTCACCTTATAACTTTTAACAAATTAGAAAAGTAAAGTATTTATTTTTATATACAACAGAAAAATATCTGGAAATGTCTTCTATTAAAGTAGGGAATAGTTTAGAAAAAAATCTGCTAACAATATTTAATTATAAGTAGTGAATGTTACATCTTAATTTTAGTTAAATAATAATTGTTTAAGCGCGACTGAATCTTGAAATTAAAATATGTCAGTATCTTAATTTTCATAATCGTTTTATATGAAATTTTGAAAAAAATGGTACTTCTCAAAAACACTTGTTTTAATTTTATTATGTAGATATAAGCAAACATCTCGTATCCCTACTAAGCTCAAAACTATTTACCAACATTCCAGATTCAGACACGCTTATTAATTATTAATATATCCATAGTAACTGTTTTATTAAATTTTGCGCACAGGAATTTTGGCATGACTTCCACGATGGAAACTAGATTTGGTCGCAGATTCTTAAGGTTAATAAAGTATTCCTACAACGCACTTAGTTATTTTCAGCTTTTTAACATCCACATTTTGCAAGTTTTGTTTGTTTTGTTCTATATTTTTATTTTCAGCAATCAGTTACGACAGATTTGTCTTTGGTGATTTTATTATTTTAACATGCATGAGTTTGTAGAAGGGAAAGTTGGACACAATGGGATACCTGAAATTCTCGTGCAAAATCGAAATTTCCCTTGAAGGGAATAATAATAATTGTGCGATCGAGCACACGGTATATTTAAAAGTTTAATTCAAATGAACCTGTCGCACATTTGTGCGTTATTTATATACAGCGTCGCTCTGAAAGGTGGAACCAAAGCTGCTGGCTTACTAAAACGATTTAAAAAAAATTCTTACATATTTTTTAAGCACGACTAGTGAATGCAATACCTGACGAAAATTCCAAAACTAGTATTTTTGTATTTGCAAAATAAAATACTGGAATACCGGCTTTATACCACTACCTAAATATATTATATTTACCACTAATAAATATAAGAAATCCAAAACAAAATAATTTATTGCTGTTAGTAAATATAACAAACAAGTAACCTTTTTATAAAACGCCGGTATACCGGTTTTCCGGTATGCCGAAAACCGATATTGTATTCACTAAGTGCGATCGCCATATTCAAAAAAATGGTACCAATGCATAGTCCTTGAAAGGGATTGTTACCAAAAAAAATATTAGGTGTATTTTAATTTTTTTACATCTGAAATGAGTATAAAAAACTCTAATCAAGGCAGTTTTCGTAAATAATGAAAATTGAAGTTCCCATGTTATAATCCTATATGATGAATTAAGAATAAGAAACATACAATAATTCATAATGAATGATTAGGTCAACTCCGTTTCTACGGAGTTGACCAAATCATTGGCCTACACTAGAGTAAACACATATTTTCTGATATCCATGTTTACAACATATCATTTTTACGAGGTCTTGAGGTGCGGCCTTGTAATTAAGATATAATTATCCTTTATATATTTTCTATTTGAAATTTTCAGGTGGTAAATTATTATTCAATCGCAGCTGAATCTAATATAGCAAAAAACCCAAGAAAAAAATATGTATTATTTTGAATTGCTTATGCATCACTGGATTTACCTCAAATTAAGGACATCCTGCGTTAAGATGACGATTTTTCAAATCGGTGTTACACTGCAGACCCAGTCGAGTTATATTTTTATTGTACAGTAGGTATAGTTCTTTACTCAATGAAAGATTTGAGACTATAGACTACAGAGCATAAACTCTGTTCATACTTCACATATTCTTTATTTGTAAAGGACTTTCCTATAAAAAGGATAATTTTTTTCATCGGCCCAATTTCTTGAATTACAGTTCGAATATTGTCTCTAAGGGTATCAATTTTTTGAAGATTGTTAACGAAGACTTTTCTTTCACGAGGCCACAAAGGAAATAATCCAGAGATGCTAAATCGCATAACCTTGGAGGCTAATTGTTGGTATTGCCATTACGAGAAACAACGTGACCTAGATGGAAATTTCGAACGCAACAACTGTATTTGTTTCAAGCCTTGTGTGGCATGTAGCGCCATCTTGTTGGAGGTAAAGGTCGTCAAGTCTACTTCTTCCAATTCGTGCCACAGAAAGTTGTTCGTCATGGAACTATACCGTTCCTCATTCATTTCAACTACATTTCCCGCACCATCTCCAAAAAAATAGGGCTCGGTGACACCACCAGTCCAAAAACAGCACCAAACTGTCATGCGTTTATGGACAAAGTGGTCGTTCGCGTATTACTCGTGGATTTTGGAACCCCAAAATGCTGCAGTTTAACTTGTTAACACTGCGGCTAATATGGAAGTGAACTTAGTGGCTCAGGAAGATTTCATTGAAAAAATCAGCAGCTTCATGCTCCAAGAGGTAATCAGCGAAACCACGACGATGTGCGTTGTCAGTTGGCCTCAATTCTTTCATCAGCTGGACTTTGTAGGGGTGCAGACCAAGATTTTTGCTCAAAATTCTATACAAGCCAGTTTTTGAAATGCCCAATTGTTGTAAACGTCTTGGATAGAAAACTTTGGATCATTTGCAACATTTTCTTCAACTATGACTACGTGTGCTGCTGACTGACCGTGCACTACGGGACGCACATGATTTTTATGGCAACATGACAAAACTTGTTATTAGGTTGACTATTGCGGTATGCAATGGTAAATTATTTCGACCAAAAATAGCACGATTCTACGAATGGTCTCAGGAAAAATTTCACCATATTTGTAATGAGTTTTAACAATTATCATATGCTTTTTGACCGTATTTTGGGCAATTTCTAAAATAATAATAATAATAATAAATCATTTATTATTCACAAAATGTCTATATTATTGCAGAAATTATACTCGAAAAATAAATACAACTTAGGGTAAATAAAAAGCAACATGTTCAGTTTACTGACGTAGTCAGCAACTGTTTTTCCACCCAAGCCAAAGTTTATTTTGAAATATTGTTTTATGACATTTTAATTTTCATAACAAATTTACAGAATATATACATGTATGTATAGATGAAAGAATGTGTAATACAAATAAAACACAAAATACATCAGAATAAAGGGGAAAAAAAGATAAAAGAAAAATAAGAAGAAAAAATGAAGTTACTGATTTTCCATTAATAATTTTTTATAGTTTTTTTTTTAACTGTCACATGATAGTTCTATAAAAGGTAACTTATTTATATAAGCAGCAATGTTATAATAGAATGACCTTTTAAAGATTTTTTTGCTATGTTGTGGTATAATAAGAATATCTTTTCGTCTAATGTTTTCATCATGAATATCACTTCGATAAGACAGCTTGTTGAGGAGGTAAGATGGTGACTTAAATTTTAAAATTTTATGACAAAATTATGCAATGTGAAGCCTTCAACGATTATACATATTTAGTCATCCTATTATTTTAAGTTTATGTGATATTCTTTGACGACGTTTAATTCCGAAAATTAAATGAACACAGAGAAAGAGACTTATGCAACGATGTTGCCTCATTGTACTTTGTGAAGTAACGAGGGCACGCCTCATCGTATTCCTTCTTTCCACACTCAGTTTATTGTACAGATATTAGGTGTTTATGATATTTCTAGCGATTTGCAAATATCTTCTTTATCTAAAACTATAAGAATAACAAAGGCACAGATAGTGAATTGGCCTCTCGGGGTAAATTTTCCTAAACCCCTACAACCACGAATGTACGAACACAGCGTATGCGCAGTTAGTAGCGGAGGGGGACCCTCACTCGCGAATTGGTGAGCGTGGTGACTGTGTTCGCTCCGTCATGGTTTTATCTGTAGATAGGATGACAATTACTGTACGCCACCCCCAGTGCATGTCTGATATCCAATAAATGATTCTTTTTTAAGTCATGCGCTGCGATGGCCCACCCTTCATCAGATTATAACAGGTAGCTGACAACATAGTGGTGGTGTTTTGGTCAGTACATTTCAAAAAGGTTTTGGGTATGGTTGTTATTTCTGTAAATAACTTCATATACCTGTTTATTTCGAGAATTTTTAATTATTTAATGCATATCGTTTTTAAAATGCATCAAAAAAAAACTTAGTGGCATTTCTTTGAGTAGTTTTTGGTCATTTGACGTGAAAGTAAACTGGCATTCTGCTATTCAATAAAAATAAATTAACAAATATTCTAAGGAAAATAAAATAAAAAACTCTAAAGTAAGAAACTTTAAAAAAACGCATTAAAAACGTAACAAAAACAATTTTTTTTAATGTTACTTTATAAGGGCTCAAAAATATCGCCCTGCTGCTCCTGACAATACCCTAATTGATGATACAATTCATTCTTGACATTTATAAGCATATCAGGAATCACACTCTGTAGGGTGGCAACAATTTTAGCACGTAACTAATCCAATGCGCACGCTCGTGTTAATGTCTATAAATTTTCAAGGTTGCATATCCCCTCAAAAAAAATCGTTAAGCGCGAAGTTGGGAAATCTTGGTGGCCATTTTATTGTGCCTCTTCCACTTATTAGAAGATCGGGATAAGTGTTGTCTGAAAACTCTTGCACCCTTCTTGCATTATGAGCAGAACAGCCGTCTTGCTTGTACCAAATCCTCCCGAAGTTGATGTCAAGAGCTTGAATAACCGGAAAAATATCTGCAAACTGTTTAAATATTTGTCATCATTTAAGTGACCGTCAATGAAAATAGCTTTTTCCATCATGGTTTCACAAAAATCCATTCGTTTCGTACGAACATCAGGAAAAATTTCTTGGGTAGTCATAATTTTGTAGCAGTGGTAATTATTTCTTTTCAGAATATTCCGCACTGTTCGCTTTTGTACACCAACTTCTTGTGAGATTTGTCTACTCGAACAAGGTGCATTTACCTCGGTGAAACTATTATATAGACATTTGTTTCCCGCATTCCCCGATCATCCTTTAAGTAAACTGTAGGCTCGTCTTCATTATTTAAATGACTACATTTTCTGCAATTTGTAGCACAGACTCAAACTTATGAATGATGTTTAATACAGTTTCAACCGTCCGGTCGCTGCAGGACGATTTTCAAATATAAAAATGATTCGCCCGATAACTCCCTCAACGGTATTAGTACTGTAATACCATTTGATCATTTGCACTTTTTCTTCGGTAGCATAAACATACATTTTCAAGTTAAGGAGAAATGCCAGTTTAACTTACCACACTAACAGCTGAGACGATAATAAATGAAATAAGACAAGAGCAACATGACAGCAGTTCACCACGTGACTACAAAACTGTTTATTGCAGTGTTGCCAGATTGTGAAAGTGTGATTATCAGAAAGTAATAATGAAATTAGCAAATTTTAGGAAGAATTACCAGATACTTCAAACAATACGCCAATATTCAAAAGCTTTATTATAAAAAAAATAAACAAAAGTAAAACAGTTACAAGTAAGTGTATTGAATTGAAACTTTTCAAATAATAACAATTATAACAAGTTCGATTTAAGAAATTATATTGTCATCTTCAGTTTTGTTTATATTTTTAGTAATATTATGGAAAGTTATACATATGAAATCATTTTTTCATTTGGCCAACTTGAGACAATTTTTTGGTTCTTTCACGTATTCTGAACCTAATAAAATACCATTAATTGTGTTTGTCATTAATTTATTTCTGGTTTTAGGTTTGATCTGTTTGGTTTTGATTAAATTAAGTTAACCTTTGAAAAAATACGTTCACATGTAGCACTGAGCGCAGTTCGCACTTATTGCAGAAAGAGAGGTAAAGCTCTCATTTTTCGTGTAGTGTACCATTTATTTTATAAATTATAAAATAAATGAGCGTAGCTGCATGAATAAAATCTCGTATTGCCGCCCTACTACTAACTAGATGTTGCCAAAAAAATTTTCATCATAGCTAGTAAAATGGAACAGTATTCATTGCATATTATGCATTTTATATGAAAAGATTTTAGTTATTTCTCGAGGTGTAAATAATTTAATAATATAGTGACATTCCCAAACAATTTTCGTAGAGGCTCCATTAACAGGTTAAAATTCCAAATTGTAGATTTTTGGTAATCACCAGGCATCTGGCAACACTCTTGTTTGTTCTATCTACAATACACTGCATGTAGAAAGGGAAGGGATCAGATGTGGAAGGGATGTGATGCCTGATGAGGCGTACCGGATCACATGTGGAAGGGATACGATGAGGCGTGCCGTCATTACTTCGTAACACAATAACGCAGGAAAAGGCAACAGTGATGCAGTCTTTTTCTGTCGCATACATGATTTTGTTATTTTATCCTTTATGCACACACACAAAGCAGGATTTCTAATTTTAATTTTTTCCAATAGTGTATAACATTTTTAAAGCAGTATATGCTTTCTTTAACTTGTCTCTTATGTGTTGTTTAAATTTCAATTTATAATCAATTATTAAGCCAAGACTTTTGCAACTATTATTAAATGTAATTTTATTGTTTCTGATCTGCAAGTTAATTTCTCTGGATACAATTTCACGAATATTATCATTGCAATATATTATAACAGAAGATTTACAAGGATTAATTTTAAGTAAATGATCAGTTGAAACTGATAATAAATTATTCAAATCTGTGTCTGTTAAATTCATATACTCATGTAAATTGTCAGGATGAAAAGAACAATAAATGATCAGAAATTTGAGCATCGATTACCCCAAAATCATTTTTATTTTTAAAGCGTATCTTAAGCCGGTTTAGGAATTTTCTGGACTTTCATATATTTATTGGATACTAAATTACCTGTTCAAAATTATATAGAAATATTAGCCCCAGAAGAATTTCCATGAGCACAAAATGATTTAGATTTAATCAGCCAGATTTTCTCTAATTGTTTTAACGTCAATAAATTTCTTATTATTATTTTTATTCTTATAAAAAATTTATTTGACTTATCCATAAACATTTAAACCGCACTGGAACTGTTACATTTAAACTTTTTCTAATTGTGATTTTACAAAATCCCATACAGGATTAAGTAGTTAAAACAAACTTTTTAATGAGGCATCATGTAACTTACGTTGCTATTTGTAAAAATCAAAACGGCTACCTTGCTCAAAAGGACCTATGAACGAAAAAAATACCTTAAAATAAGTAATTTCAAATTCCTATCTTCCAAATTTCAAATCTATGTTTAAACTGTTTTATCACGCTGGTTCCATCTTTAAAAGCGATCCTGTATAATTAATTATTTGCTACAAATATAAGGCAAAAAACATACACAGATGATTTGACATGTTGATTAAATTAGTAATGTAAGTAAATTCGGTTTATTTGGTACCTTACTGAAATAGCCTACTTTGAGTCACAGTAATTATAACTCGAAGGGGACTATACTTTCGTCAGATATCAGATATCAAATAAACCAAATTATTCCTCTATAAAAAAAAAATTAAAGAATCCATTTTCAAAAACTCTTTTATTATCCCATTTTGTCCAACGACGTGAATCACATTTAACACATTTATGGTGTGTACTTTCAACTTAATGGGTGACGCAAATAAATACACTACTACGACGATTTTAATAGAATAAATAGAAACATGCAAGATCTTTTATGGAATCAATTTACCAATGAAGATACATATTTACTGCACATCTGAGTATTCGCATTTACTGATAAGGCCCTGTTTGTAAACACTAATAGATGATAGATAACGAGTAACCTTATATAAATTGGTCCCGGTTTCAATGTACATTTTCTTTTACTTTATTGAATAATCTTATTAAAATAATTACAGTGGAGTCTCCATAAAGTAAAGGTCTCGAACTATGAGAAAACCTGATTTAACGCAATACTCTTCTTAATATTCTTTCCAAAGTAATTTTAAGGTCCTGTTAACTAAAATTTACATACCTGATATAGACACAAGTAATAGAATACAATTTGGTTTGAAGTAATCACTGATATATCTCTGGCGCTACATTTTTCGGTGTAGAAAATTAATTTTTACTCCTTCCCCACAAACATTACACATATTTTAGGAATAACCTTGTTCAAATTATGTGACATTATCCCAGTATTCATTTGTCGTATATTACATAGAATCAGGGTTTGTGATATTACATAAAAATATTATTAAAGTCGTCCCTGGGATATCCGGATATCTTTAACTGTTACAGGCACTGGACTAAATGAAAATTGTTTTTTGTACAGATTTTATCTTAAAATTTGTTTATTTTCACTAATATAAATATAAATTGAAGGTTGCGTAACATGATGTAAAGACCTCTGGTTTTGTCTGGTTTTGATTGTAATCTCATTTATCATGCTCCTTTTCGCATTTTCCGAATTTTTCTCGAACTGTTTTGACATAAAAAAAGTTGTAGTGTTTGAAAGAACGGTAGACAGGCATACATATATGTATTATGTATGGATATTTGTAATCGACCATTTTTATAAATTATTATATATTATTATAAGAGCATACCATACAATTTATTTAATATACTCTTTGTTTACATCCATATTAATATACGACTAAATTCCTCATCGAATTAACTTGGAAAGTGAGTTTACAACTAAATACTATTTCGCTAATCTAATCAAGTTGATTTATCCCATTACAACCTTTTTTCATTAAAATAAATGGCCTTAAATCTTACTCGGCTTCAGTTATTCATGATCATACAAGAGAAAACTACAGGAGAGAATGGTTTATATTTTGCAGCATAAATCAACTGTAGAAGTTGGCCTTTACAGTGAAAGCTCACAAAATTATATTATTTTATTGGAAAATTCATCAGTTAATTACTTTCAGGTTACTTAAGAATGCCTTTTGACCAGATAAATGAAAAAATCTTAATTAAAATTGTACAGAAATATGAACATTTATTTTATGTGCGATATTGATAAAAATTAGACCTGAAATTAATATAATCAATGGATCAGTGTACCTAAAAATTATAAAAAATATTAAAATATTGACAATATTGCTCAACACATTGATATAAATGCACAATTCGATGTGCTTTATACGGAATTTTCCAAAAGTTTTGAAAGGTTGAACTACGGTATTTTACTTAAAAAAATTGGAAACGCAGGCTTATCCTCTCCCTTGCTAGAGTTTTTTCAATATTATTTATCTGAAAGGAAACAATATGTGGAATACCGTGTATTCATTTCTAAGAAGACTTATGCTTCATCCGGGGTATCACATGGCTCTATTCCTGGTCCACTTCATATTGTACTGTACATGAATGACATTGTAATAAATCTTAATGTACATTACTTGTTTTACGCTGATGACGTAAACATTTTCTGCTCCGTTAATAACGTCCTATTAGTATAATCATGAAAAATAGTTTGAATGAAATAAATGACTGGTGCATATTAATTAATCAATCTTCCCCTGAATGTTGCAAAGTGCATTGCTATGACATTTTCCAGAAAAATATCTCCCTAATGTTAAAATTCTAAATTAGATAAGGTTATCTTAAATCGGCCTGATTCAGTCAAGGATCTAGGAATCCTATTTGATAGCAAATTTATCTTTTAATTCCCACGTAAACAAAATTGTTAAAATCACTTATAAATGCTTAGGCTTTGCCATCAGAAATTCTCAGGGTTTTATTGATACAAACGTACTAATGCTACTTTTCAATACACGTGTTAAGTCTAAGCTGGCGTATGATGCTATAGTATGGCAACCGGGCTATAATGTCTATACGGAATGTTTAGAAAACATTCAAAGACGTTTCCTAAAATTTCTGTATTATAAATTAGATGACCAGTCCCAGATGGAATTTCTCAACAGAATTTGTTAACCGAGATTTGCTGTCTTAAGTCTGCTTAACAGGAGAAGAACACATGCCTTAACTTTTTAAATAAACTTCTAAACAATAAAATTGATTGCCCTCAACTTTTGAAACAGCTTGCTTGTTTTGTTCCAAGGGCTCAAACTCGTATCTTAAAAAATCAAAAAAGAGATTGTGTGCAGTACCTAAAACACGTTAAAAGAAATCTTCCCTTGTGCACACAGGCAGGGCCTAAAAGGAATTGCTCAAAGGAAAAAAATTTATTAGATTGAGATCCAGTGACCTTACTGGATATTTAACATGCACATCGCTTTCACAACCAATCACCTATGACGATATTCTTCATTTAGAAAATATCTCACTTTCATTATGGAAGCGGCACATGGATGAACCAATGCTGTCATATTTCCTGTGTTTATTACTGTGTTTTGGTGGTTGACGACTGTTTTGAAGTAATTTGCAATTTTGTAAAATAACAATGCCATTTCGGTTCCATTGGCTGCTAATATTTTGGCAAGAAACTAGTTGGATGAAGTCAGAAAACTAAAATCAACACTTTGTTATTTTTTACCCTTTTATAGAACATAAGAATTAAAAAAAAATCAAATTTTAGCGGATTTGCAAATAGCTATGGGAAATGCTCATTTGGAAAAAAAAATGGTACCATACGTAATATCTCACTAAGCTATCCAACATTTGAAATTATTTAATGAAATTGTAGGTTTATGTGCAGGTGCAGATTGACAAAGTTATGCTAGCATAAGTACCTTCTTATGCGCCGTATTAAAAGACAAAATAGAGTAGGGAACGTCGTTCGAATTAGATTTCCTTAGCATGAACATATGTACACCCTGACAAAAACTAGCGATTAACCGTTTAAGATTTTGTATTTTTATTTAGTGTCCAAGAGATTAATAATTATTTACCACGTTTGAGAGCAAAGTAAAAGACAGGGTACTGAGAGACTAAAGTCGCGAAATTATGAATTCGGTGTTAAAATTTATGACCGAAGAAGCTGCTGCAAAAACTGTTACCATTTTTCTTTCTAACCAATTAGTTTATTAATTGCTTTAAAAAATTAATCTATATGTCTGAAAAATACTGTCTGCCAAACTATCTATTTTAATAAGCTTATTTACTTTTTGGTAAAATTAGGATTAACTCAATTCTTAAATGGATTTATGGTATTAAAGCAAAACTACTTTTTTAAGTGGTCTATATTTCGATATGATTACTATATATCATCTTCCTGAGTTATCTATTAATTATTAGTTTTCCGTATTTGACATAAACATTATAATATCCGGACAAAAGTGGATAAAAGTAGGCATTTTTCGTAATTTTCTGTCTGAAATTTTGTGTATCGTCATAATTCGTCGAGAGTCGCCGAGAAATGCAATAAAAATTTTCAAAATTTTTTTCACGAATATATAACTTCCTCACTTTGAGGGGTGCGGAAATAATTAATGCAACACAAAAAATATATAAAAAACATGTCTGTTTACAAGAAACCTCTTTCCTTTACTTTTGAAGATAAACGATTGAAACTTGAAACATCCTATATAGTTAATAAACGTCACTTTTTGACATATAAATAAATTTTTTGCCACTTTCGATTTCACCGGAAGTGACACAAACTTTTGATTTTCAAGTTTTTGAATTCCGTATAATTTTCTTATGATACCACATAAGTGACATTTCAGAATTTAATATTTGTTTTAATTTAATTTTTAGTTTTCCATTTAAGAGTGTCATGACTCATGACTGTTCCGATTTATTCTAGTTGACCCGTGCAATCTTAGAAAAATCAAAATCCTATAGAAAATATTAAATTATGTGATTTATGAGCAAATAAAGTTCGTCAAAGTGGTTTTTAGGAACCATATTCGCACTGTGGTACCATTTATTAGTAACTATCAATAAGGAATTTACTCGTATGTATTATTAAAATGTACGATAAATACAATCAAAATTACAACTAAAAGAAAATAAGATAATAATTTTGTTGTAATTAAATGCTAAGAAATAACTAAGGTGGCTTTGAAAACAATGAAATATTTAGGTTGTCAAACATTTGTTAGTGTACTGGTGTTTTTATTCTGTCTTTAAAAATTGTTTAAAGTTGTTGTTATTTTGTTCAAAATGCCGGCAATTTACACAATAGATGAAAAAGTGGACTTATTAGTTATTTATGGGGAGTGTAAAAAAAATGCAGTTGCGGTTTGCATCCTTTATGCCAAACATTATCCTCATAGACAATGTCCCGCGAGAAATTATTTTAATCGTGTGGAAACACAATTCCGAAGAGAACCCAATGATCTCGAAGAAAATTTTATTATTAATGAAGGAACGGAAATTAATGTTTTGGTTCGAACAGAAGTTGATAAGACTATTTATTTAAGGAAAATTGCGTTTAAATTAGAAATCGGTCACCAAACAGTAAGCCAAATTTTGCACAAATACAACTAAAAAATTTTTAAATACCAATTGCATCAGCACATGCACGAAAATGATCAACAACGTTGAATGGACTATAAATTGGATTTTACAGAATAACATGCAGCCAAACAATGATTTTTTTTTTGGAATTATTTTATTTTCGGACGAGTCTAGGTTCAGAAATTTGGGGTTGTTTAAACGACAAAATACCAGATATTGGGCACAAAAAATTCAAAATTTATTAAGAAATGGTAATCTTCAAGAGCGATTCAGTTTCAATGTTCTGCTTGAATAATCGGTAGTACAATAGATCATCCAATAATATTTGATAGAACTTTGACTGATGCCAGCTACCTGGAACTCCTGCAAAATGAGATTGAGGACACTTTAAACGAATTACCTTTGGATTTAGGACAGGGAATGTATTTTCGACAATATGGCACTCCTCCGCATAATTCAAGAATGGTAACTGATTACCTTCAACAGAGATTCGGAGAAAACATCATTTCGACGAATGGTCTTGCCAGGTGGTCTCCAAGGTCACCTGATTTGACTCCCCTATTTTTTTTTGTTTGGAATCATTTAAAAAATATTGTCTACGCAACCGTCGTTAGAATCCGTGAAAACCTGGAGTAAGACGTGCAATTAATAATATAACTGCCCAGCAATTGGCGAATGATCTTCGAAATATAGCTATGCTAGTTCAAAAGTGCATTGACGTTAATGGACAACATTTTGAACAGCCGTTGTAATGTTTTATGTTCCTATTTTGTATTCCAAAGCCATACCTGGATAATTCTAATTAAATTGAATTTTTAAATTTTCTCTTAGCCTTAGATTTGATTGCATTTTTCGCACATTTGAATAATGTATATGGATAAATTCCTTATTAATAGTACTAATAAATGGTACCAGAGTACCAATATGATTCCATTTGAAACAATTTGTTTCGTTTCAAAAACCATTTTGAAGAACTTTATTTGCTCACATATCACATAATTTAGTATTTTCGATGGAATTCGATTTTCTAGCATTAAACAGGTCAATTAGAATAACAGTCATGATACACTTGAATAAAAAACTAAAAATTAATTAAAATAAATACCTATTCACATTTAAAATGTCACTTATGTGTTATCATTGATTTCAGAAAATTATGCAGAATTCAAAAATGCAATAATCATCTGAATAACAAAAGTTAGTGTCATTTTCTTTGAAACCGGAAGTGGGAAAAATTATTTTTTATTTTAAAAAGTGACGTTTATTAAGTATATAAAATGTTCCAAATTTCAATCGTTTATCTTGTAAACTAAAAGGGGCTGTACCATTATCCTGTTATACCCGGTATATAATGCTGAATCAGATACACTAATGAAATTCCAATTTTCAATGCAGTGGAATATCTTCATTGTTGTAAATTTTCAGTTTGAAATTGTCAATGATTTTTATGGTTACTATAAAACAACATCTAATTCTAAAGAAACATTGACATTTTCTTGTAACGATATTGTACATATTTTATAATTATAGTGATATTTTATAAATGGTTTTCCGTATATCAAATTATAGTAATAATTAATATGTGTCATAATGGTATTAAGCATATTATTATCTATGTTAAAGGCAAATCAATATCGGATTCTTAACGTGTTTCATCATTTTTAATGCTTTAGTGAAATATTTAGGGCAGATATTTCTTTTCGCTAAATGCGTAGCTTGAACTAAATAGCTTACTGAAACCAAAGGAAAAAAAAATAATTTTCCCTTTTAGAAAGAAGTTAATTAACCTAAAAGATTATATTTAATTTCTCGCAGCCGCGTCGTTAGCTACAATAATAATTAAAATTTCAACTTGTCGCATATATTGAGTGTATTTATGACTCAGTTAGGTGATGAAATAGAGAATCTAAAATGCAGTAATATTAATACATGACACATAACCTAATTCACATAATTTTTAATGTGTACATTTATATTCTGCATCGAGTTCCGCTTTACTAGAACGCTATTTGGACTAAATTAGATCTCCTCAACTTTTAATGGTCCGAACATGATATTTTAACCATCTAAGGCGACTTCTTAGAATTTATTGTTTTCTTTAAATTGCATCTCGATCTGATATGATATTAAAATGATAAAATGTTATTATTTTAAACATTTCTGCATAAAATTCATCAGGTTTTAACATATTTGTTTTCGAATTCAGAAAAACCCTAAAATTTATTTAAAAATAAATCACATTTAGAAATAGATTAGTTAACCTCACAAACAAAACAAGATGTGTTGTTTTGAACTTTTGTGACTGTCGCTAGTGAACTAAGATTAGGCGAATTTGGCGTATCAACCACAACAAATTTTTGTCTTAATTTGTAAGACTGCGTATATTGTTTATGAGAAGATGAAAAAGCAAGCCTTCAAGTATTTGACTGCTAAGAAACTTTAGAAGATAGAGTGGACTTCCAAAGCTTTCCATTGGTCTATCAAAAATTTAATCAAATTATCATATGTGGGTTTTTCTATGTCACTATGTTGAATTTCAAATTGTTTTCGGGTATTGAATCAACCTATTAAATACTTATTAAATCCCATAATTTAATATGGTATTTTTCTAGAACGAATATATTTCCAGAAAATGTGTTTACGAGAGGAGGCAGAGAATATGCGGAATCTTGGTTAGCTTTTGGTGAATTAGAAATACTTCCCCAATATGTTGAAATAGGAATACGTTTATTTTCATATATATTTTTCAGAGCTTCAAATGCAATATCATAATTATTTGTCAGAGGTCAATGAAAAATGTTTTACTGACTTTAATGGTTGATTAGACTAATTAAGTATTGAAATTTCTCAATGTTTGTAAAATGTGCATTATTATGAATGAAGAAAATAAACATTTCGTAGAACGAAGCCACTTTTGTAGACCATAAACATAAACACATCAAGTGCTAATAATATGGAAGTTTTTGCCCAATTCCTAAAGAACGTTAAAATGAATTTTAGTAGAAAATAGTAGTACATGACTTTAAAAATATGTATCATTGCCATTACATACCGTAAAAAAACGCAAAGGAGCGAACACGGTCATTAGTATGAGTAATTTACTTTTATCCGTTGAATGGCCGACGGTGTATTACACACTCGAAAATTACCTAACCACTATAATATCGTGCAAAGCCATCTAGACGTTGCTGTCGTTTTAGTACAATTAGGTCTCAGCCAGACAGAAGAGCGGGCGGGCGTCAAGCGGGCGGTAAGCAAGCGAGTGAATATTCGTAAGGCGACTTTATGGATATTCTGAGGGCGCACACATCGCAATCGCGAGATTGTTCAGTTTCCTTTCACTTATCGCTGTCGGTATTGCAAATATGTCATTATCCAGAATGAAAAGAAATATTTTAATGAATGGTGGAATATGCAGTGGAATTTATTTTTGAAAAAATCTCGAAAATATGGAACACATACACATACCAATCGGGGAAGGCCGACATTTGGAGAATTTCATCATCTATATTTTGAATTAGGAAATTTTCTCGACTTCTTTGAGTATTTACGTATGTCAATAAGTACATTAGATTCTTTACTAAATGAAGTTAGAAGCAAAAGACCGCTGCCAATTACTTGGGGATCAGAACTTCCTCACCGTAGTAAAACTCGACGTGTGGTGGTTTATAATAAAAGTCTTAAAAAAGTCACTTTGACATTTCAAAAAAGTCACATTTTTTGACGTTTCAAAAAAGTCACATTTTTTGACGTTTCAAAAATGTCACATTTTTTTCAAAAATTGGGAACGATTTTGCTCATCAACTAACTCAATCTCTTCCTTGACCTCTAGAATGTGTGTACCAAATTTGAAACCTTTATCTTAAAAACTGTAGCTGCTATCGCGAACCAGACAGACAGACACACAGGCAGAAAATTTTTTCTGACTGAAATTTTGTGTATTGTCATAATAACGTGATTTTCCAGGAGACACCAAAAACAATTTAAAAATATAATTGTTCAAACGTACATCCTTTAATTTAGCACAATTTAAACTGTTTATAATAGGTTTGTTCCAACAGCAGATTTAGACTAGTTTGAATCCGTCAGAAATCTTCGCCCAGTTAAGTATTAATCTAAATACAGTGAGCTTAGCATATATGAGACAGCTGAGTGAATATTTCAGATAGTTTCAAATTGGTCCGAGGCTGTTGTTGGAACAAACCTAATGTTTATAAATGTTTAAATTAACACTCAATTATTGTGACATCTTTACCTCAGCATCATTTCACAGGTGATTAAAAGGAGTTTTGTGAATTATTGCGTAGAACTCCTGGACTTATGTGAAAATTTTCTTCGTTTTAATATATCCTGGAATATATTTGGAGTTACGTAAAGTTACTACAAGAAAGCTTTATATTTCTACTACCAGATGGTGCAAAAATATCAATTTCACTACAAGACTTGTAGTGACCTTATGTGATTTGCGAATTAGGCCGATCATTGCACATTTTCACACGGTAACTGTTTAGAATAATTGAAATAATGCTAGCTAAATAAGCATAAATAGCACCATATATTTACTTGTTTTATCACATCCGGCAACAAAATTAGGTGATCCTATGACACAAATCGCATGCTCTAAATTCAAACAGATGTTTTTTAATAAATCGCTTGCTGCATGCTTAAATATCGCCCACCCACAGAAGTTTAGTGTGGCCACTTGTATTTAAGTAGGATGTTTAAGAAAATTCGCTCGCTCGCTCACCGCCCGCTTGACGCCCGCTCGTTCTTCAGTCTGGCCGAGGCGAGGCCTTAAGTGTACGGTCTCACAGAAAACAAGTAATACGCTTTAAGTAAGTTCAGTGGCTATAACTTCTGTAATGCATTATCCCACTGGAAATAAAACAATGCAAATATTTACGAGTGGCCTGATAAGAAACTTCTCAAGTTTCACACTCTTTAAACGATAGACGCAAGAGAATTTTTTAACACGCGTGAAAGCAAATCAGTTTAATTTTTGCAGTTAAACGTAACATTTGTGCAATTTATTCATTGCCATCTTAATAGAAACTGCAATCACGTTACGACTGTATTCCAGGATATCGGACACAAATCACAAGAAAAGCTTCAAGCGTTCAATCGCTTTGAAAAGTTGATAATGCAAAACACATTTTAAATATTTTCCTAGCTTTTTGCAAAGACGTACACTAAAATTTAGTACAATTTTTCATCATTTGTATGTAGGAATCTACATTAGTCTTGCATGAATTCGTATAATTATGCTTCAGACCGATAGGTGACTCATTTATGATCGGCTATCGCTTAGCGACTGCAGAATCCGCCAACGGTCAAAAGTAAATTGTGTATACTAATGGCCACGTTCTTCTCTTCGTAGTTTTAAATTTATAAGTATCTGAATCAAGATTAAAATTATATAAGTACTTCCAATCCCTGTTATAATAATCACATTTTAATATCATAATCATAACATAACCTTCTTTTGACTACTGTCAAATTTTATTTATTTGCATACTTTTATAGTAGATAAAAATTATATTATATATATTAAAGGAAATTCCTATATTTAACTATATTCTATTATAAGTAATGGCGGCTTGTGCTATGGTTTGCAGATTTGCGCAACCCTTATAAACGATAACGAAAGAAGTTGTATTTAATTTTTCGTAATAATAATCAACGTAATGTATTCGATTTAATTAGTTGTAATTTATAACATATAATTTACCAAAAATACTGATCACTTTCGATGCCGTCGCTACCACTCCTCTTTACGTTAAAGAACGCGCTGCGCTGGTTTGCAGACAGCCGGTAAACTAATTAGTCCTGCGCACTCAGCCTCTTCCTTCTCCATACAGATCTATTCTATAAAGGTTCAACAGGTTGCAAATCACGTGTAAACTTAATAGCTTAGTAGTATTCTCGGGGCTCAGGGTTTTTAGCCAGCCCAGTTTTTTGTACGTATACGCATATGACGGCACTTTTATTATCGTGAAAATGAATTCCGTTCAAAGTTTAATAGTGGAGCCACTCTGTAGTCGATCCTCCACCAAAAATATTGTTATAAAAAGACTAGGATAACCTACTTCGAATTTAAACATAAAATAATCCGTTTCCAGTAAAATATGAACCTTTAATAGAACCTTTAATTTTGTTATTTATAATAAACATACGTGGATTTGTGATTGGGATGTAGAAATGTGCATTTTGGTCAAAATAAAACTTATTGCCCAAACATCACAAAAGAGAAATGATGGGCAGCAGTCATGAGCGGGTCACCTCACGGGGTTGCACCCCGCAATTATTAATTAATGTTGGTGAGTTTTATAGTTTATATTATATTGTCTATAGTTATTTATTTGTTGCATCCTATAAAGTTTCTTCTCACCTTCTTTGGGTATTAAGCCTCTGTTCTATAATAGTTAAAAAAGTTTGTTAAATAAACTTTTGCGCCAAAATGAGTGATCAGAAGTTGTTTTTTTGATAAAGGTGTTTTGCCTATCCAAAAATGTCTCACATTTAAAAAATACTAATCTGAAAATGAAACTTAAATATCAAATATTTTAGATAATTAAAAGTTGACTGTCATGTTTGACATTGCAAAAAAAAGGCAATCTATTATTATAATGACTGGTACCTCTAAAAAGTGCAACCCCCACATTTCTACAGCACGAGCCGCCACTGATTATAAGACTGTGTCAAAGAATGCTATATTGGAAACAATTTCCTTTTTGTCGACGTGAAAATAATTGCAACCAAAATGGAATTAAAGTTTCTTCAGCGTCAATTATTTGACTAGCCTATGTCAGTTTAGCACAATATTTAAATGAGCAAGTCAGCGGAGACATACATATTAAAAGTTTTTTTTAATCAGGAAAACAAAAGACTTTAGGTTCTTTGGGGCTGTTGCGAAACAATTTTATTTACAAGAGACTGAGCTGTACTTCTTTCTATAATTTAAACTCATTTTTACAATTTAATGTCTTCTAGCATAGTGTAAATCATTATAAGCATTTTCAAATAGTAATGCTTTATTTAAATGCAATGCGAGAGTTTGAAAGAAAACATCGAGTGTAATGTTGGAAATATTTTTGACGTTTTGTCAAGCTGACATTTAACCTTATAGTCGTCATATTTCAATGTATCTAGTTAAACAATGTATTGTTTACAAAATATTAAAAAGAATCTTCATTTTTTAAAAAGTGTCCTCTAGAAAATATATTTTTAATCCAGTCATTGAAAATTGGTTAATTTAAAATTAAATACATCTTTACGGTTACAATCCAGTCAGTAGAGATTTTTACCCTACAAAAGGTTGGGTAGAAATGATTTTGATAAATGTTGTTTAGGTCGGGATACTGATGAAAAAGTTTTCAACGTTGTTGGTGGGGGGGGCGGGGATGAGGCGAGCCGCAATCTTGAATGAAAGGTGCAAAAAAATTGATTTTTTCAAAATAACTCCGCAACGGTTAATTCAACAACAAACTTAAAGAAGGCAAAATTCCTTAAATTTTTTGAACATAAATTTTTTTTGTTAGCCTTATACGTAACAAGTTACAGCGGCGGAAAAATGAACATTGTCCAAAAAATCGTCAAACCCCATTTTTTATTCTCTCTGGCTTTATTACATAATTATTATAATTTTCTAAACTCAAAGTAAACTCGATAGGGTTAACAACACTGATCACTGACCCTATGTGTGTTAAGCCAAGACCGCAGTCGTGCGGTATCCTTACCGCTCTCTCTAGAGAGGGAAGAATAGGACGTCCTTTCCTACCATCACAAAAGAAACAAAAAGAAGACGAGAGACGGTCTATACTTGCTATACACTAACATTGATATTCTGTACTAATTTCAGCCACCGCGGCCGGTACGGCGGTAAGAAAATTTATATGCAAAAAGAAAAATCACTGTAATTTGAAAAAAAGATCGCCATAAAATCTTATTGTGCTATGGAAAAATGTTAAAAATAATATAGTATAATTTATTCTTATAAAATTTACCAACAAATATGGAGTTTGACGATTTTTTGGAACATGTTCATCTTTCCGCCGCTTTAACTCATTACATATTAGATTACAAAAAAAAATCATATACAAAAAAGGAAGGAATTTTGTCTTTAACTTTGTCTTTAATTTTTGTCATTGGATCAACCGTTGCGGAGTTATTTTGAAAATAACAATTTTTTTGCACCTTTCATTTAATATGTCGGCTCGCGCCTCCTCCCACTAAGGTCTAAAACTTGGATTTTTAATCAAAAATTTTATTAAATAAAAAGTATAATAAAGTGGTATGAAGAGTTACAAAATTTACACAGGCTCAGATGACCTCTTTTAAAATTCAAAAGTTGACGACCAACAGAACCAACAAAAAAAATGATGTGATATTAATTTTAGAAAAGTGACTAATTTCTTACAAAATGCTTCTGACCAAATATAAAATTTTACTAGAAACGAACATCTTACATAACTTCAAATCGGTCAGTACTACGAGGAATCCACTAACTGCTAAGCTCTGAATTGGTTCGGTATCAGTTTGAATCACCACTGTCAGTACTGCAGTTACTCTTGAAGCGAAATGTCAGTTGGGTAAAATATCATTTTTCTGCTCCAGTTTAGTTTGATCCACTAGTTATATCTAGGTATTTACATAAAAAGTGGAGAGTCTTATGAGATCAGTACGATAGGCAAATCAATGTAGAAAGCTGTGACATTTAAATTGTCCAGTTACGAAGAAAAAATAGGAATTTACATAATAAATTGCAAACTAACCAAGCTAAGATTTGTATTCCACAATACCTTAATGAAATTGAAGACTTCGACTAAATTAAACGTTAATAATAGTTACGTTAAATACATAAAACACTAGTCCAACAAATAAGCTTTGATAATAATCAAAGTGAAATATATATTCACTTATATACTTTTATTAAAAGAAGTTAATATTCAAGAAAACAGAATTTAAAATAATATATATACACATACAGACAAATAGAAAGATAACGTAAATAAATATTTGCTTAATATAAAACAATATGAAAATTGTTGTCAAATTAAAGGTTACGTTAAGTTAAATTATTTATTACTTCCTCGTAGGAAGATAATAATGAATTCAAATAAAGTTAAATAATAATAGATAGTTTGACTATACGTTTACTGCAGAAGTTAATCGATCGATTGCCAGATATCTATCTAGTCAACTATCTTTGCCCGAGAACTAGACAAGGCTCTACTAAACCAGCGCTCGTAACTAAATACTAAGAAAACGTATAAGTTCTCGATGTTTTAAATTTAGAAAAACTCTTACGCTACAGAGGTCTGGTTGGTAAATGTATGCATTGGTATAAAATGATCCACCACAAATCAAATGCACATCGTTAGGTAATTTTCACACAAAAGTTATAAACAAAAACTATCTTTCAGACAGCAACGATATGATAATATAATATTCGATTCACTAATTAAACTCCTTAAGCCCGCTAGGACACTCTCGTAATTAGTGACAGTTGGTTATCCCCCTGTTCAAAATGGAAGGAGTGCCTCTGAAGCTCCTGATCTCAGAGTGAGCAGTTATTCTACAAATTCAATTTGACTATAAATATCAAAAGAAAAATTACTCACCCCGTAGCCAACAGTTCCTCAAAGGTCCCTCCTCTATTTACAAGAAAAGATTTCTAATTACGATTGGAACTCAAACCTCAAAACTTATTCTTGACACTATGAAGTAATCAAACTGTTTTCTCAAAAGGGATACCAGTTTCAAAATAACAAATTACAACTTTTCGTACAGTTACCAACGTAACCAAGTGACCTAAATCATGAACAGACAAAGACAGAAAACTAACAACGATACAAAATGGCGACAGCCGAAGCCGATGCCGGGTAAATCCAAGATTACAATAACCTTAAAGTTAAGTTCAATTAGCACACGAGATTATCATAATATAAGAGGGATATTAGATAAATTGCCAGCTAAGCACAATAAATCAATACTAATCGATATTATAGATGGCCGTTCTAAAGAACAACAAACGTAAACTGATCACCGAAAAGCAAATTTGCCTAAGGCGTAAATTAACATAAATACGGTACAATATTATTATGAAATTACCCCAATGGTACGTTAAATCGAAATAGTAACTTTTTACATAATGGTCATCATAAAATTACACGATAATACCAGAAAACATACAAATTTTACCAGACTGCTGAATTAAACACCATATATCATAATGTTCAGGGAGACTGAACTATACCGTTAGAAGTTTGAAGTTGGTGTGGCAGAAGCAACCCAGTAAACACCAAAGTATGGGCCTTTACGGGGACTTTATTAAGCCAGAATTTACAGTAAAGGCCAATACGTTGGTGTTTACTAGAAAGTGCCTTTCGACAAATGTTAGTTGGTAGATGTCGTAAGATATAGTTATCTGTTCAAAAATAGATGGTTGAAATTTCAGTACGTGAAATATCAAATACACATAATATGTACATTTGTTTTTGCAGTTGTCATTTAATTACGACAATAGTTGCTATAAAGTAAATAAGACGATTTTTGCCAAAACTGCCACACTACATGAATCCACCTATGAATTAAAATCGAAAGACTCTACCAAGTGCACACATTCACACCTTAAAATTGGATTTATAAAATGTTAACTGTATACGTACTTTGAGATATACCATATGGAAGCCAGTTGTGCGCCCCGGTCTGGGTAAACGATTGAATAGTGAAATAGATACACGATCAACCTAGTGGGGATCGTTCACGGACTTTTGCATAGCAGCGTTTTATGATATCGTCAATTAGTTTCGAAGAGGAGTGTAGATTGAATTTTATACCACAGCCAATACGTTGTGTCGTATGTCTATCTCAGTATTGTATCATTTATTCGGCCATTGGCGCACAATTAGCTTCCATACTATGTCTATATATATATATATATATATATATATGTTGTTTTTCAGGTTTTCGCGGGTGGTGAATGTTAAATTCGTTTTCCGGGTATACTCCCGCGTAGGGGGAGTTCGAGTTACCAGAAGCCGCAGTAAGCAGTTATCTGTTAGAACCTGAAGATGGCAGATGAGATTCTGCCGAAACGTCGTTCAGACAACCACGGTCCCTCTCGGGGCCTATCACCTACGCGGGAGTATACCCGGAAAACGAATTTAACATATATATATATATATATATATATATATATATATATATATATATATATATATATATATATATATATATATATATATATATATATATATATATATATATATATATATATATATATATATATATATTCCATACTCTGTTATGTATACATATACTTCAATGTATGTTCGTTATATGAACAATTTTTAAAGTTGGCACTATGAGTCTCGGTTAACACTAGTCGAATGATAATGTCTCTCTATCTCTCTCATTGTTACAACAATGAAATCCTTGTATCCAATACTACATAAGTTATAACAGGGCTGTTAAAACTCTTATTCAATCAGAAACCGCCTTTTTGAACCATCTTTATTTCTGATTGGCTATAACTCTTTAACAGTTCTATTATAATAACTTAAGAGGATACATCATAGACCTGATTAGTGTTAGTCAAGTCTCAAAGTACCGGCCTTAAATGTAACTAATTATTTTTTAAGTTGACCTATTTTTTTCCATTGTGAATTTTTTCTTTTGCTTTGGTTGACAATTAATTTTTTTTTGTTTTTCTTAAAACGGTCTCTGTTTTTGTGATATTTGTTGTAATAATTTTTGAAGTGCATAATAAATTTTTAAATTGTCCTTATATGGATTTATATACTTCTTTCTTTGTTTGTGACTAATTTGTTATATTGTTGTAGGGTATGGTGGAGCGTCATTTTTTCCGCGAAATTCAAAACGCCTGGGGTCGGAAAAGTTGTGTAACTTAAATAGTGAACAATGAAAATTTATATTTTTATTTACTTATTTATTTTTTTTTTTTGGAAAATGTCTTCCGCCGCCACAAGGGCTTTATTATTATTTTTTAATAAATTAATTATGGCGGTAGAAAGAATTGGTTAATTTACTATTTTTTTCATAAAATTTTATTAAACCATAATAGGGACAAACAAACACTGATTTTTTTTTTTTAAATAATTTTGTCAAAATGTAATTTCACAAACTTTCAAATATTCACCAAGAGTTGCCAAGAAATATACGTAATATAATATGCTATTAAAACAATCCAGCCAATGTCTACAACATGTGATAAACGCATACTCCTCGCGCATGTAACCATTAGATTTTTAACAGTCCTAATTCATCTCAATCATTTGTCAGATTTTATCGAAATCTGTAACAGTGAGGATTGATTTGTCTTAATATGGTAAAAACGCGTAGTGCTACGCAATGTCTAATTTTTGGAGGTCCTTCTGATAAATAACAATGGGTTCTGTAGATTGAACTGCGACGCCAAAAAAAAGGAAACAAGAAATTTGTTGGCAACGGCAGCATCGAGTACCTCGGAAATAGGGAGTCTCAGTTGTAATAATCCTTCGGGTACGGTAGAAAATGATTTACCAGAAGAAACCAAGTGTGATGATGTTACTAGCAAAGATGTTTCTCCTAAGGTTGCCATTTTACAACATAGTACATCCAGTGCGACACATCGAAACATGAGGGATATAAAAGAATAATATATTTATTTCTAGTAAATTCAGTTTTTTACTTTTCCATAAATATGTAATATTTTACGTTGATAATCATCAATTATTGTATGACCAGAATCTGTTAGGCGTTTATAAAAGTTGGAGTGTTGTTTTTGTGTATGAATATGTTCTGTATATCTTACCCCGAACGATCTACCTGTTTTACCTACATTAGAGGCGTTATATTCTGGGCAATCTAACCGATATACACCACATTATTTAGATATATCAGGGTTTTCTTTTGCATTGAAAACATATCTGCCTATATTTTTGTTAGAACTAAATGATGTTTTAATATTAAATTTTAATTTATTAATTTATTAATATTACATATTTGCAGGAAATGTAAAAAACTTAGAAGCACTAGAAACTAATAAATTAGATAGGAATAAAAATTACAACATATTAACTGACCAAATGGATTTAAATAATTCTCCGTTCAGATAACCTAATTAATAAAAATCACACCATAATATAATCTACTATTTCGAGAAACCCTTTACATTTAAAGAGATAACATCTGTACAAATTATGAATTATTTGATCAACCATAATGTGACCCATCTTTATATTCCATTCAGTTTATATTTAAATGAAAGTAAAATCTGTGTATAATTTAGTTTACTTGAAAATGTCAGAATAGGATGAAACTAGTTGTAAAAGTAAAAAATAAAGAGAAAATTAGAGTAATAGAGTGTTTATAATTTTTTAAATCAAAATGGATTTTCACAAAGTAACTTCATCTTCAATCAACTATACGAGGGACATTTCGAGATTAGCAAGAACCTTAGACAGATACCTAGTTTCAGACAGAGCAGGTGCAGTTATTGATTCGACGATGTTACAAGATTATCGGGTTATTACTACAGAAAATAAAGAAGATGTAATTGATAGATATAAACTAAAGAGAGGGAGAAATAAAAAAAACTTAACCTACAAAAATATTCAATACCGTCTACTTTACGGGGCCCCTATTTCGATGGTCGCAAAGGTAAAACTTTAGTCATGGAGGAAAATAGAAGAACCATAATGGAGGAGCATATATCAATGATAGAGGAGCCTGGATCCAAATATTTTGGCCACTTTACTCCTACATTTGGATCTGCCATAAATATCGTAAATAAGATATTAAAGTTTTTAGATAAATTTTATGCGGATTTCAATAATTTAGAAGTGATTGGCTGCGACGATATAAATACTAATACAGGACGGAATGGAGGAATAATTCTGCTACTATAAAGTAAGATAGGAAGACAGTGGTTCATTTGTCAATTTCACGCAAATGAGATACCTTTGAGACACTTATTCCAACACTTTTATGGAAATACAACTGAACCACGTGCCTTTTCAGGGATTATTAGAAAACTTCTGCAAAATTGTGGAAAGCTTCCAATAGTTTAATTTTCGAAAATAGATAGTTCAATTCCTAAATTCCGCAGTAGTGATCTGAGTACAGATGGGAAGTTCTTATATTATATTTGTGAAGCCTTAACAAATGGGTTTGTTTCAATAGAATTTTCTAAACGGAATCCTGGGAAACTGGTTCATTCTCAATGGTTAAGAGGGCTAATCGAACCAGTGTTTGTAAGGTAATTTTTCAAAATTTATTTCTTCCATACGGTTTGGTCAAATTACACCAAATTTGAAGGATCAGTAGTTGAAAGTGTACTAGAGGGTACATGTATATCTATTTTAATTAATTTTCACTTTATGTAGGGAAAATTTGTACTGTAAATATAAGTGAAATTTGGACGTGATTAGCTCCTGAATTATGATATCAATCGGTAAAATTCGAGGTAAAATTCATACATGTCGTCTAGAATGAATCTTCATAATTATGCTCAGCAAGTTTCAAACTTTTATTCCGTACTATTTGGTTAAAAAGAATTTTCTAAATAAGTATCTTTGTCACTAAAAATGGAGCAAGGAAGTGTTACCTCTATCGGGAATCGCACCTCAATGAAGTTGGTGAAGAAAACGTCCAGTGAAGGTATAGTCAAGAGCAAAATTATTCAGCGGCGCATGTATAAAAACTTTCTAGAAAGTGACACAGCTATCCGAAGCTTTTTCCCGACTAGGCCCCTTAACAACAGCTTCCCGTATTCTTCGATTTTATGTATCTTGCGAAAATCCATCAGAAAACATACAAGTGCTCACAAATTTTGCTATTAGAGTTTATTCCCCAATGCAGTTCCGTATTAAAATACAGTTGTCATGTATTTATGGGGTAAAGCATCTGTTTGAGACTATAAGACTTTCCGACTATCTATCACAAAATTAAAAAATTTTTTTCATGCAACCATACAAAAGAAAGGCTACTTTGGAAATCCAGAAAATATTCTTCTGAAAATGCTATTTGATGAACGAATGCATGTAAGGCAGCTAGCCTATAAAATAATATTGAAAAGTAGAGAACGAAGTTATGCGAGTGGCCTGAAAATTTTACAATACCAAAATTCAACTTTGAAGCCAAAAATTATTATGAATTACTCGACTGCCAAGATATTCAATGGCCCGAACCACCAATAACGTTAAATTTATCAGAGGATGAGTTAAAAGAGGTGGTTGCGATTCCAAATTCTAGTACCTTATCTCGCGTAGTGCAATATTTTGTCATACACAATCAGTTGAGAGAGAAGTAAAAATTGCCACTGAAGCATCTCTTGCAGATTGTGGAAGTAAAAGAAGATATGGTTTTATTAGAAATAGATTAGAATCTAGAGAAAATATGCCAAAATATGAATCGAAGAAAGATTTTTGACTGAAATAATATAGGTACCTACCTGTTTTCATTTAATAAAAATATGTATAAAATTTAAAAGTTTTTGATTTATTATATCGTTTATGTAATTAGGAAGTGAGATTTCTTACTGCAAAGAAAGGCAATGTATATGTTTCCTATTTTCCATAAAGAGGCTTTTAAAACGTGGAAAACGTTTGAATTAAATTATTAAAAAAAATACTAGAGAGGTTTTCCTGTAATACAAGTTTTCTATGGTCAGGCAAACCAAATATTAGACGAAAAAAAATTTTCCTATATCTGACGCTCCACCCTATTGTAGGGACTCTTAAAATGCAATAAAGTATTCACGTTGTTCTTAATTTTTTGTTATTGTTCAGTGTCTTAAAGAAGGCCCTTCGCAAATTCCAGTCAGTGGCCCCAAAATAACCAATCCGACTATGAATAGTGAATTATTTCTTAGCAATTCTATCCAAACAGTTAAACAGTTTTTTTATCTAAATTACCTAATACTTCCAACCTTAGAAAAACCGGTCATTAATTCTTTAATATATATATAGCAACTTGTTTGTTTATCGTTAGGCCAAGAAATGCAAGCAAAGCTTATTATCTGGAAACTTTGTTAAACTATCTATCTGGTACTAGCTCTATTAAATATTACGTCACTGTCCACGAAAATATTATCTTGTAATTGACATTTTATAATATGTGCCCTATTAAAACATTATTTCCGTTGATTGTAAAATTTTCCGATCATTGTTACTCAAGATGTGTTGTTTAGGAAAACATTAATGAATGCCTAGTTTTGAAAGTTTAAAAAGCCCTAAATGAAATGTTGATTGAATTTTAAAGAAATTCTATAATTTTGTATAGTTTAATGTAAAATACCTATCTAGTGTAAAATATTTACATAGATCAATTTCATCATGAATTCAATTTGTGTTATTTATATAAAGCTAACCTGAAATATATTTTTAAATAATCAATATTTATATTATTTGATCCGAGCTCTTTGTCTATTGAAAAAGAAGCAATAAGTTAATTGATTACAAGAAGGTATTTTCACTATGAAACATTTTTTTGTCAATATGAATATTTAAATAATATTCACCTATACGGTGTAAAATAAATTTTTAATACATATTTTATTTATATATTTACTTAGATAATCGCCTGAATATAACAAGAGAATCCTTAAATTTGTTCTTTCACAAACGTTTCGACTACGTTACATTGGCTTTTCAGATAATGGGGTTGAATTAATAAATAGTTACCTAACAAATAGGTTTCAATTTATTGAAACTTCAAACGGGGTTTCCAATTTATGCAATATATCGTGTGGTGTCCCACAAGGCTCAATATTGGGTCCACTGTTATTTAGTATTTATATTTGTAACATATCAGCTAATTTGGAACATGTAAAAATTCATTATTACGCAGATGACACACAAGTATACTTATTCTTTTTACATTCCGATTTAAATAATGCTAATGATATAATAAACAATGAACTCGGCAAACTTATTAATGAATCTGAAAAACATAATTTAAAAATTAACCCTAATAAATCATCAGCACTAGTATTGGGCAAAAATCGTTTTTTAGTGGAACAAAATATTAATATTAAAATTTAAGGGTTCATTTACACACAGATTTTCATTTTAAGAAGCATGTCTCAAAGTGTCTTCAGAAAGTTTATATATACTTAAAATTACTATAACCTTTGAGTACTGTTCTTAAAATTAAGCTAACCGATGCAGTTGTGTTAAGCCGTTTTAGATATTGTGATGTACTTTATGGTCCTTGGATAAATAGTATTGAAAAAAATCGATTCGAAAAAATGCAAAAGTCGTATTTAAGGTTTATTTAAAAACAGTAAATTAAAATCAAAAATCAACGTGTTTCGGGAATTTTCAATATTATTGTTTATTTACCTAATAATGAATTTATGCGTTACTTTAAAGACACACTGTATATGAAAATAATACAGGATTTCAATAATTGTCATTTTAAAAATAAAAAAAGTTCAGAAACCCAAATTGCATTATGCATTGCAAATGACAGACCAAATTACTTTCCTATAAAATCATAAATGAAAGTAGAAATTATCAAATATCATTATTAGTGATACCGGTAGTAGTAGCTTTAACCTTGAAAGGATTCAAAGCCATGGGCGGCATCTAATCGCGTATATTTTAGGTAATTGAAAATAATTAATTACATTAAAAAAATCATTAGTATGTGTAGTGATGTGAGCTTGGATATACGACACAGTCATAATGAAAATGACCATCATATCATTTTGCATTATGACTACAGAATGCCAAAATTGTCACTTGTGTCAAATATTAATATGACGACGTCATTTTCATAATGACGGCCGTAACACGCCGATTCCTGCTTTTGTCTAATATGTGACTGGAAGAAGACGCAGATTAATTACTGAATTAAAATGGTTACGTTTTCCCAATTGTTGATATTTTTTAATTTAATATTTAGAATGTTTTGTTTATTTGATAATAAAAAATAATCCCTGTATAAATTACCTAATTTATACAGGGATTATTTTTTAAGAGCAGTGCCATTCGTAATGGCGACCTCGGCATTGGCGGTCGACATTAATAAGTCCTCCGAAAAGAAGTGTAAAGTATGTGGTAAAAGTGTTTTGGCAAATGAAATAAAATGTTTCAATGAATCATGTGACTTTGTGCTTCATTCAAAATGTTTGGATATTATAACAAAGGTTATAAGCATTGAAAAGAAAACCTTCCGATGTAAAAGTTGTTATGAAGTGTTTAAAAATAGTCTTACTGCTGAAAAAAAATATTGGTGTATTAGATTTAAAAAATGAAATAGTGATTCTGAAAAAAAGAAGTAGAATGCCTGCAACGTGAAAAGGAAATTTTAAACAAATATGTGTCAGAATTAGAATATACCAGCAAATTATTAAAAACTAATTTTAATAATTGTCAACAAAAAATTGTAAGTACATCAACTTCTTTTTTACCTGAAGATAAGGCCAAGGCAAATGTAAATATATACAGTGCCGCACTTAAAAGAAATGGAAACAATTCGTCAGCGGTTTTACTTGTAAAGTCTACAGATCAAAGTCTATCAAATAAACAGGTTGAAAAGGACATAAAATCCAAAATTAATCCTGGATCTCTAAATGCAAATGTACTAAATACCAAATTCGTCAAGGATGGTTTATTAATAAATTGTAGTGACACAGATTCGCTAATTAAACTTAAAACCTGTCTAAACGATAAAGTTGGTAACATTTACAATATATGCGAACCCAAAAAATTTAATCCTAGGCTTATTATATACAGTATTGAGAAATCGGCAACAGAAAATCCTGACTTGATAGAAGACATTATACATGACAATAATTTTGATGTTCCTGTTAGTGACATAAAAATTGTAACTACGTTGAAATATAAAAACATGTTCAACTTGATAATCGAAGTGTCTCCCTCGCTTTTTAAATTCATTACAAAAAATGGGTATTTATACGTCTCATGGAAAAAATGTGGTGTTAAACAACATCTTAATCTTCCAAAATGTTTTAAATTCACCAAATAAAAAAGTTAAAATTGGTCACTTAAATATACGATCGTTGTTTACGGGCTTTGAACAATTTTCGGATCTGGTGTTAAATAATAATTTAGATATAATGTGCGTCACTGAAACATGGCTGAATAAAGATATTCCTTCAGATATTGTAGGTATACCCAATTACAGATTTTTTCGTAAAGACCGGCCAAGTGGAGTAGGCATTTATGTGAGAGATACTCTAAAAGTTGTTCCAGTTCTAAATGATTTTGGTTCCATTGAAGGTGTAGAGCATTATTGGATAGAATTTAAAACAGGTGCTCATCATATCCTTATAGAAGTTGTATACAGGGTACCAACACAAAATTTAAACCTCTTCTTAGATTTTTTAGATAATTTGTTGTCTTTTATTTCCCCACAATTTCACAATATTATAATCTTAGGTGATCTAAATATTGATCAGTTATATAAAAATGCAGTATCAGAATGTATGTCATCCTATGATTTTCAACAACTGATAAAAGAACCCACACGTGTTACAAATACCACACAAAAAATTATAGATGTAATATTTCTTAACAATTATGATTTAGTATTAAATTCTGGAGTTCTAAATGCGGATGCTATTTCTGACCATAATGCCGTTTTTTGTGAGTTAAATATGTTTGTATCCCGCCCAGAACCTATATTTGTAACATACCGTAATTTCAAATATTTTAGTAAAAACGACTTTGACAAAGACTTAATAAACGTACGCTGGGAAAATGTTTTATATTTAAATAACATCGAAGATAAAATTAAATTATTAAATACATATATTCTAGAACTATTTGATAAGCACGCACCGTACACTACTTCCCGAATATCCAAACCTTACGCTCCTTGGATTACCCCTAACCTCAAACAAATGATGAAACAAAGGGATAAAGCGCTCAGTAAATACAATCGTACAAAATCTACAACTGACCATAGTTATTATAAACAAATGCGTAATCTTGTTACAAATGCCATAACAAAGGAAAAAGCTGCTTTTCTAACTTATCAACAAAAAAATGTAAATAAAAAGGAACTGTGGAAATCCTTAAAATATCTAAATATAAAAAAAAGAACTGCAACTGATATTCCTAACGAGTTGAAAAATCCTGATGGTATAAATGACTATTTTTTATCTGTCTTTAGTCCCTTAAATAACTGTCCTGAAAGTTCAAATTTTTATAAATCTAGAAAACATGATCCCACTTTATTATTTACGTTTAAATTAGTAATGACGGATGAGGTTAAAAGCATAATCTATGATTTAAAGTCTAATGCTTATGGAAGTGACAACGTTTGTGCTAAAATGCTGCAGCTGTGTTTGCCAGTTATTTGTCCATATGTAACTCATATTATAAATTGCTGTTTAGAAGCTGGCTATTTCCCAGAGATGTGGAAGATGTCGTTAGTTAAGCCCTTGCCTAAGACAAATAGCCCTAAAGCATATAATGAACTTCGTCCCATTAGCGTACTTCCTACCATGTCGAAAGTTCTCGAAAGAATTATAAATATACAAATGTATGATTATGTTACAAAAAATAATATTTTATCAAATTTACAATCAGGTTTTAGGAAAGGGTTTAGTACGACAACGTTACCGCTAAATGTTACAGATAATATAATTAAGTCTCTTGACAACGGTTTAGCTACAGCTCTCATACTTCTCGATTTTTCAAAAGCCTTCGACACCCTTGATCATGTTTTGCTTGTTTCCAAACTCGAATATTACGGTTTTGATCCAATTTCTATAAATTTTTTCATCTGTTACCTTAGTAATCGTCGTCAGCAAGTTGTTATAGATAATACCTCTTCCGAAACAGCATATATAACATCTGGTGTTCCGCAAGGCTCTGTGTTGGGGCCCGTATTGTTTCTTATATATACTTCTGATATGTTCAACGTAGTTAAGTATTCTGAAATACAGGCATTTGCTGATGATACCCAATTATCATATTCCTTTAAGCCCGAACTTGTTGACATTGCCTGTACACACATAAATCATGATCTTAAATTTTTATTTGAATATTCTAAAACACATAATTTAAAACTTAATGCGGATAAATGCCATGTTATAATATTTTGTCCAAAACGTTCAGAACAATTAGTTAAAACGCACCTAATGATACAAAATAAACCCGTAAATATTGTCAAGAGTGTAAAAAATCTAGGAGTTATTTTTTATTGTAGATTACGATTTGAGGAATATGTATCCCTACTTATTAAAAAAATCATATCTAGCCTTAAAATTGTTATATAGTAATAAAAAAATTATAAATTTCGAACTACGAAAAAAAATTGTCAGAAACATTAGTGTTGCCAATATTAAATTATGGTATTACATTGTATTACCCCTGTCTTGCTAAAATTACTCAAAATAGGTTACAAAAAATACAAAATTGTTGTTGTCGATTTGTTTACGGTTTAAGAAAATATGACAGAGTTTCGGCAAAAATAAAGCAGCTTGGATGGCTCAAACTGGATAACATTTACAAGTATCATATGTCGGTACTTATTAAACGCATATTAGCTACTTCGTCACCTCCGTACTTGCGGGAAAAAATTTTGTTTAGACATGATTTACACAACGTAAATGTGCGTCATGGCTCTCAGATATCATTGCCTCGATTTTATTCAGCCTTGTTTTCAAAGTCGTTTACGTATAACGCGGCTAAAATCTATAATATTATCAATGATACATGGAAAAACCTTCCTTTAAACAACTTTCGTAAAAAAATTAAGTACTCCTTGCTCACTTTCCAATGAATTATAAAAATTTAATGATATTATTCACGGCATGATTTCTATTCTATTCTATTTTATTCTATTCTGTTTATTCTATTTGATATCTCATTATGTTTCTATATAATCTTTTTCACTTTTTTTTATTACTTTTGCTATATTATCCTGTTGTTGTTTTTTCATTGTTTTATTGTTGTTTTTTCATTTAAGTTTATAAATTAACATTAATTTTATATGTACTAGCATACGCTGTAAAATATTAACTAGCTTTATTTTCTTATATACGTCATCTGCTTATAATTAGATGTAAATTGTTAGGTTTTAATAGGGTTAAGTAGAGTAGCTTCGGCTAGACTTCGCCCTTTTCTTTGTATACGAGTATTGTATATTACAATGCTCATGATTAAATAAAGGCAATTTATTATTATTATTATTATTATTATTATATACAGACCTCAGCTCAGTTGTATTTTAAAGCTGCGTTTTCCCCAGATATCCAACTTAAATTTATAAATCACTGTGAAAATAACAAGAAAGTAGTTTTTCCATAACTACCATGGCCTACGTGGTTAAAAATAAAACAAAAAGTACACCAAAAATTTCTTTTCAGATAACCAGGGATGAACCCTCAAATTGCAAAATAAATCTAAAACTTGTGGTTCATTTCACCTATTGGAACTAACAAAGTCACTGTGGCTACACTGAATAGTGTACGGATTTGCTCATTCATAAATACGTTTCTCAAGGTAAAGTTGCTAGTGCCGTTAACTTTAATCATTATATTGATAATAAAATACATAATTTAAAGAATGTTATAAACTTTTATCGTATGAACTGAAATCTTCATTAGATCCAGTATTAACTTTCAAAATTAATGTAATATTTTCTATGATTTCGTCCAAGCTATACGATTTATTTTTTTCTTTTATACACAAATTGACCACCTAGCAGAAATCATTTTGACTGATGACAACCTTTCGCTTCCGAAAGCAAAATAATTCTGACCCGAAACCCGACCAGTTAACCGTAGGCCGCAGAGAGTCGGGTCTATTGTGAATTTGCTTCTGGTTTTGTCCAATGAGAAGCTGGGAAATGGCTCCATATCTAACCAAAATCAACGCTTTATTCGTAAAAAGGATAGATTATAGTACAACATACCAATTTAGCTCATTTATTTCGCGTCGTTTTACAAAAGTTACTTTTCGTATTAATAAAATAATGTAACCATCAGAATTGCCTATAATTTGACCTACTAAATATTATATAAAATGATATTATTGTTGTTTTTGTTTTTGGCTATCATTGATAGAAAAAATTAACAGCGAATTACAGTTTTATGTTGGATGCCTAGTAAAAGCGAAGCCTTCAGTCTTCTTCAGAGCTCTGAACCATAATTTTAATACACCTATAACTTACTCTTTAAAGATCTACAAGATCTTCTGAAGAAAAATTAATAATAAATTCGAAACGTTAACGAAAATAGGATTTAGTGTTTTTTTGTTATATTCCGGCCATCCTTTAACTAAGTAACCTGATCGATGGACACAAAAATAGCTCTCATATTATGTTTATAATTTAAAAGGAAATGTTAATACTTCGAATCGAATCTGTAACTATGATACTGAAAGTCATATAAAATGACTTGTATTCACATCTTGTGTCTATATTAACTGAATAAATTATTAATAATTGAAATAACATATCTATAACCATACTTAACTGTTTAGTTATATCTGATATGATCAAATTTTCTACCTCATCCTCCACCTTACACAGTCACCCCCTCGAAAATATGAAATAACAACTCGTTTGGAAGGTATTCAAATAAACCTAATAAGTTGTATGTACACCTTAACACCCTAATGAGTTGCACTGAAAACTATTTTTTGTTATTAATGTTTTTCGACAAAAATGTCTTGCACATTTGTTTTAAATTAATGTATTATATTAGATTTAACCTGAATTACGAGTTATTAAGGTTTAGCCTCTCTTCAGCACGATCTCTAAAGGCCTTTTGTGATAACCCCTTAAATCTGTACGTACTCATTAATTTGTAGGTTTCTGAAGAAAAATAAAATTTTTCTGCGTTAATTTCCAGGTCATATTAGGAAAACCTGTTCCAAGTATCGCGGCCTTTGGCGGGTTAAGATGTTGAATAGACAATGTGTATGTTCTGTAGTCTGGGTGATCTTTGTATAGTGTTGCCCATTTTTTTTGAGATCATATCTCAATGGACTGCGACCTATGAGAACGCCTATTATTGTTATTACCCTTAACTCCACTTATCTACGAGGAGTCGTTTTTATGTGCTCGGACTGAACAATTTTTTAAATTTTGAGACAGTTTTCCGTTAAGTTCTTTTTTTTTAAATCAATATGCCTATGTTAATTTGCAAAACAATTGCAATATTATTAATTTCATTAACCGACGGTTAATTGTCGAGCATTTTCAATTTCTCAAAATGGATCAAATCGAATGCCATGCTGTTATGAAATTTCTTGCAAAACAAGGAAAATCTTCAAAAATTATTATTGAAGAAATGTTAGTTGTGTATGGGAATGATTATCCTTCCAAGTCAACTATGGTGGTCAAAACTGTTTAAATGTTGTCTGGAATCATTGGATGAAGATTCCCGTCCGCGTCGCCCTGTTGACGTGATCACTTTAGATGTTGAAAAAACCGGCAAAGTTCCAATCCAATGAATAATGATCCTACACTTCTTCTAACGCGGCAATATGCAATGTCATTGCCTTCTATTCTTTCATGCCCTGGCACCCACATCAAGGTAATTTTATTGATTTTTGTCAATTACGTAACAATTTGCAGCCTTTCTCAGATAAATTTAGATTTGAAAGGAAGTTAATGTAGAACTTTAAACGCTGGTTGGTTGAAAGAGAGGATATGGCTTCTTGATTCTTGTGTAATGTTTTCCTGGAAGATGGAGATGGTATGCTTTAAGGCTTTTGGTAACCTACGTTTTGGTAATAAATTATATACTTATTAGTACGATATAGCGTTAACTGTGTTTAATAGTTTTTAACAAGTTCTAAATGATTGCCACTACAGAAAGAGTGGAAGTTTCTGTTTAAAAAAGGAACAAAGGGTTAGAATTTACAGCCCGGGTCTTCAACTACAATGATCTAGAAATAATGCCAACCCATACATATAGGTATATCGGATTTGATATAGTTTGTGAAAACAAGCAAAAAATATGAACTAGAGCAATTAATCAGGATCATGACAAAATCGATAGATATTGGATAATACTCAGCCTGTGAGGAAATTTTCTGAGATTAATAGAGCAATGATTGCTTTTTGAAATATTTGAAACTGTTCGCTCCACACCAGTATGAAAATAAATATACTACATTCAGCTTCATATTCCGTAACTTTATCTTTTAATAGGTTTTTGAAAAGTAGCAGTTCCCTAATACATAATAATACGTAGTTTCGCAGATATTACTTATTACTTTTTATTTGAAAAGAGATACTTAAAAGTTGAAACAGGATCGAAGTTCTCCATTTAATAGCCTACTATAAAGCATAAAACTACCTTTAAAGATCTTATTTAGTATTAAATAGGTAGGAAATGAACGAAAATTTATTATCAACTTTAACTGTAACTTTCTAGAGTGCTATAAAGTTTTTAATTACTTAAATGAAGTATCTGTAGAGTTTAACATGATTATATCAAGCATTACATATTATATTGTTATAGCAGAGAATCACAAACAGTTTGATGGATTGTTTAATGCGCATGTCTAAACATCAACTAGTCGGGAATTAGTTGGCAATTTATACTGCTGGACATTCTTGCTTCACTTCTGCTTTTTCGCACTTTCTCAGTTCTCCGCATGGCATTTGATTGAAACATAAAAAATAACATAACCTATAACTATGTTTTTGTAATCACTTCGAATCATTTGTGTTTAAATTTTGCAAAACAATAGTTTTTGAAGATGGAGCGAATTATTTCTATCTTTATGTAAACTATAGAATACTGTCATAGAATGTTAGGTTATTCACAAATACGTTTATAATTCAAATAGTTTTGAACGACTTTATATTTGGACTATGCATGACCAGACTGAAATCCGTGGAGAATCCGCGAATTCTTCAATCAGTTTGAAATCGGTTAAAAACTAATCAGCAGACTTTCCGGAACACTAAACTAGTAGTCAATACCCCCGATTATTTTCTGCTGGAACGCCAATTTCGTTTTGCGCATGTCGAGAATAAGTTGAAA
This sequence comes from Rhamnusium bicolor, assembly GCA_029963845.1. NCBI lineage: Eukaryota > Metazoa > Arthropoda > Insecta > Coleoptera > Cerambycidae > Rhamnusium > Rhamnusium bicolor. The sequence continues at coordinate 466,832 of JANEYF010003022.1, forward strand.
CCGTTTCTGACCGCTGCTGGAATAAACCTATGAACGACATTTTTTATTTATACATTATCATATTGTAACTAGTTATTGTTACTGATATAATTTCAATTGTGATATGTATATTTTGGAAAACTATTACTTTTCTTTAACACATTGTGGCGTACTAAACCAGTAAAATGTTTATTTTGTGTGGGTATCGAGTCACATAGGCACCCTTCAGTACAGTAGCTGTACTTTTGAACTTTTTTATTACGGCAACGGTCTCGAACGACAGTTCCTGTTTTAAAAGTGTAGGAACACCACTTTATTCTATCAGCGGTATGCTAGAAGCTGGGGTAACTCAGTGTAGAAACGGAATGCCAGGCGGTCTGTGTGAGTGGTTGTCGTTTACGTAGCAATGGACAACTTCACCTTACATGCCGAAAATGAATCTCGGTATTCAAATAAACTTTATTACTTATACCTTTGCCTTTAAATAAAAGTTAGAATGCAAACGGTACTTATTCTATTTATTCATGATTGATTCATAAAAGAAAAAGATACTATGTTTACGGTATTTACTTATAAGCAGGCAATATTAAAATAACTACAACAAGCAGTTATGAAAGCAATCTACGGTTATGGGGTCTATGGCAAGAGGTTAGTGAATCTATGGTCGCTGGTGCTTAAGGTGGAATTACAGCAGACGGGCGGTGTAGAACTATCCAGGTACTAGTGGTTAAGGAATGCAGGCGTGCCACAACGGGAGGATGTCAATTCAAGGACAGACGGTATATATGACTGGCTACTTACGGATGTGCTATATCTGTAGATGAGCGACTTATATTAGTGAATACAATTATCAAACGATATGGTTACGATATTACGCCACGCGGCACGGTGAGATTCCTTTCACAGTTCTAGAGAAATACCTTACTCGTGCTGAAGAGAACAGTTAGTGCATTACTTCCCACGGCACGGTGAGGTTCCTCTCACAGTTCTAGAGAAAAACCTTACTCGTGCTTAATAGAACGGTTAGTGCATTACTTCCCCCGACACGGTGAGGTTCCTTTCACAATTCTAGAGAAAAACCTTACTCGTACTGAATAGAACGGTTAGTACATTACTTCTCTCGGCACGGTGAGGTTCCTTTCACAGCTCTAGAGGAAAAACCTTACTCGTGCTGAACAGAACGGTTAGTGCATTACTTCCCCCGGCACGGTGAGGTTCCTTTCACAGTTCTAGAAAAAAAACCTCACTCGCACTGAATCTAGTAATGAAATCTGGATATGATTGATGCTGATCTCGTGATATAGCACTAGGCTCTAATTTACTAATTCGCGTCTTTAAGGCACACTCTTCCTTGAGCTGACTAATCCAGAGATATCCAGGCGGCGTTAAAGCGTATTTTCGCAATAGGTATCGATAAAAAGACAAAATTAAGTAATTATAGACATCACTGAATTATTCTGCCTTTGAGATTGGTCTATTTTGTTTGCTTGTTAGTTGGATCATCTCTAGTAATAATACTATAACTTGACTGTAAAAAACCTCACTATTGTATTGCTCTTTATATAAGGGTGTTTATTTTTTGATAGTAGGAGGCGATTTTTTACCAATATCTTTTGTCGCAGTCACATCACAGGAATTTTGATACCACAAAATCAGGGATTTGTATTTTCTGAACATATTCATTTTTTTTCACTTTTTCATATCTCTTATCGTTACCCAATTGATATAAGAGAATTAAAGTAGAGGCGTTACAAATAGTATTAGAATGTGATGATGACTGGTTTGTGCAATTCGATTTTGTTACTATTACATTCTAAATATGAAGATACTAACTAGATTCAGTAGTTCCAGAGACACATGACTCGATCGCGAAATTTTTAATTGCTTATTACTCGCAAACGGTTTGCTTTTCGACTAAAATATTACAAACTGGTGTTATTTCGAGGTGTTCTATTGATCCAAGAAGTTTGGCAGATTACTATCAGTGTAAAGCAGCGCAAAATGCTACACTCTACAGATTATTGTTTTGAAAATGGAGATGAAACCTACCTATATTGTCTGACAAATAGTTAACAGATTTTTTCTTATTCTTTTATTATTAGAATAAAATAATTTTGGAGTCATTCCTGCTTGTCTCAGGATGACAAATCCGCAAATTAAACGTCATTTTATTTCTAGTATAGCCGAAATGTAATAATATTTTCAAACATTCGCCGTAATAGCATTATTTTTTAAAATTTAGAAAAGCAAATGTTGCTTATATTAAAATTTTAGATTCACATGCAACTTTACTGTAAAAAATGTGACCCACAAGTAAGTTGCAATTAAAAAAAAAAAGCTTGTATATTTTTTATCTTTTTTCTTTAATTCTTGTTGGAAAAAAAAGGTAAATAAATGTTTATCAAATTAATTTGGGCTTCTAATAAAATTACCAAGTGTACCATGGAACACAATCAAATCAACAAACCGACGCAAAATGTCATTGGAGCTTTTACATTCATCTTGTATTACCAAGTGTGTCATGGAAAACAGTGAAATCAACAAAGCGACAAATGTCATTTAATCCTTCAATTTTTACTACTTTTATTATAAAATTATCGTTCCTTTGTGAAATAATACATTTTGATAATGTTGGAAAATTTTATTGTAACAATGAAAAATATTGTAAGTATTGCTCAAATTCTCCATCACCTAGACGAATACATATTTCACATCTTCGAACTATTCCGTGGGTAGCATTCAATATAAAATTGCGAGGTATTTCGTGACAAATGTTGATTATTCTCTGTCTTAAAATGTCTTCGTTTTCCAAATGTGTTAGATACACTTGATCTTTAAGATAGCCCCAAAACCAAAAATCGAATGGTGTTATATCAGGAGAACGAGCAAGCCAGTAAACTGGTTCATACGTATCTATCCACCTTGGGCCAAATATAGCTCTTATCCAATTAATATTTACTTTTGCGTTATGTGGGGTTGCCCCATCATATTGAAGATAAATTCTATTAAATTTTGCAAGATGTCATCAAAAAAATTTTCAAGATCTTCAGTCAAGAGTTGGTGGTATTTTTCTTGAGTTAGTGTGCCATCTATGAAAAATGGTCCTATCAATAATTGATCACCTAGAATACCACACCAGACCTTAACACTAAATCTTCGATGGAAATTATTTGCGACAATAATTCTGGGATTTTCCTGACTCCAATATCGGTGGAAGCTGTGGCTATTAAAAATACTATTATTTCTAAAAGTGCATTTATCAAAGCAAATTATTTTTTTTATAAAAAATACGATCTTGTTGAATCGTTTAAATAAAAACAACAAAATTGTTCCTATCGACCACTTTCATTTTCCTCCAATACTTGCACTTTTTGAGATATGTAGGATTTAAATTTGTGCCTTTTCAATATTTTATGTACAGTAGCTTTAGACGCATTAATATTATTGCAATTTCATGAGTAGAAGTTCTTAAAATTTCCTGCACACTAAGAAGAATATTTAATTCTACATTTTGGTTTTAAATTGACGTTCCTCTCGTTTTGGTTTCTTAAAAGCACTATAGTTTCTCAAATTCTGCACTATTGTTCCAAATTTATGGTTTTCTGGAACATCTCTATTCGGAAAGCGAATCATGTAAAGACACACCGCTTGGTTCCTATTTTTATTACGTTCGAAGTATACTTGCAACATGTTGGTCAGTTTACTGTTATTCATGATTATTTTATTTATTATTTCACAAAAAACAACGTATTATGACATTTGCCGCTTTGTTGATTTCATTGTTTTCCATGGGACACTTGGTAATTTTATTAGAAGCCCAAATTAATATTGATAAACATTTACTTACTTTTTCTTCCAACTAATATTGCACGAAGGTCAAGTTGTAATACAACGTTGAATTCAGAAAGAAAATCTCTACCAGAATAGTAAGTAAAAAATATATAGCCAGTTGACATTATGATTGATGTTAAAAAAAAACTAAATTAGTGCTAGTTTGTAGTATTTGTAGAACCATTAATTTTGTTTTTGTTTTTTAAAATCGGACTAGAAATGATGGAGTTATAACTTGTGGCGTTTTTTGCGAGACACCCTATATATATATAAATATATATATAGGGTATATATATATATATATATATATATATATATATATATATATATATATATATATATATATATATATATATATATATACATACATATATATATATATATATATATATATATATATATATATATATATATATATATATATATATATACATACATTTCTCTACCAAGTCTCCTATATCAAAGATTACTTGCATACAACCTGCAAGATAATTAGTTTTCTAATAATTCGTTTGCGAAGGATTCAAAATAACCTGGAAGTTAATAAGAGCATGGTGGTGACGTATTGCAAATTAAACTGGAGTACAATTTCCGGAGTGAGAAAGTAAAGTCGTATTAGATTGAGATGTAGCTTATAATCCTTTTGGATTGTGCTTACTTACACATCTACGTGAATCACGTACTTTTAAGTTGGGATCAACAAACACGATTTCTTTCACTACTCCCTATTGTCCTATAGTTCCAGGATTTACGTAAATGGTTTTTACTCGGATATGCTTCTGAAATTAGAGCTGGTATCTTACTAATTCTATGGTTTTATCTGCAGGTGGCTAATTTATTATAAAGGACATTTTTAATTAAAATCAGATTAAACTAGCTTCTTCAACATTAAAGGAAATAACCGAAGCTTAAATGATGTAAGATTGACTCATAATTAATTAGTCAAAGATGCAAGAAAATAATCTTGAAAATGACAAAACGGGTTTGTATTTTGATAAAAAATTACGGAGAAGATTAAATTAGTTAAAGGAAAATTATGACTGCATGATACGTAAGTGTCATCAGACATCGTGGATAATATTGTAAATATTTACCTCTAGATAAATTTAATTCAGGTAGCATACCTCCAAGTTTATAATATTTTTAATATTAAACATGATCTTTAAGTAAAGAAAAATACAATTAGTTTAAACAATTTTGAAGCAAAAATGAACGTATCACTATATGGATTGCCAAACATTCACAAGGCCGGTATTCCTATGACACCAGTAGTTTCTTATGTTAATGCCCAGCCTAAAAACTGTGTAATAAGGTCAATTTGGAGTTACCAGAGCTAATTAACAGTGCGTTCACAATGAAAGGAAAAAATTCAATATACTCTGAATAATGTGGTTTTGCAAAAAACACTCAGACACGTCGATTTTCAAATTTTAATTGTCACATTTTGAGACATACGGTAAATCGATGTCACTTCCGGAATTGAATTCTTCAATCAGAGTCGTCATCTGACAATTCATGCACCAACTGTACTTTATAGGGATGATGTTTAGCTGCTCGAAAAATTTTTGATACTGATCCCATTGCCAAATCATAGTTTCGTGAGAGTTCTTTAACCGTCACATGAAGATTCTCTAACGTGGCCAAACACTTTACATTTTATTCAATTTTACTCACACATGATTGGCTAATCGGTGGAGGGTCAGGATGATATTCATTAAATAAAGTACATACCTGTTCCTGAGTACGAACTCTAAAAAAAAAACAATCATCACAAGCTCCTAAATTCGCTCTGTTTCCGTTAATTTCATTTTTGTCATAAATAACTGACACTTAAAATTACAGACACTTGATACTAAAAACTTTAATTACTTTTGACAACTTAAAAATTATGTTAGTGCAGCAAATTATTATATCAAGTTTTTTGTAAATAATAAAAAAAAGTATTCATAATAAAAACCTGTTTACTACATCTTTGGAAACGTATTTTTATCGTTTATACAAATTTAAAACAACAAAGTTAATGTCACTTCCGGAACAACCGGAAGTGACATTGACTGGCCGTATATCTCAAAATGTGCCAATTCAAACTTAAAAATTGATATGTTCGAGTATTTTTTTGCAAAACTACATTGTTCAGATTTTATTGGATTTATAGTAGTTAAAAAGAATTTAAACTATATCGTGTGTGTACATTTAAATTTTAAAAATAATATAATATCCATTGTAAGGATATATATATATATATATATATATATATATATATATATATATATATATATATATATATATATATATATATATATATGTATGTATATATGTATATGTATACTAAAAATCAATAAAGTAATAAATTTGTGCCGATGGACGCCTGGAAATAATTTTCGATTGATAACATCAATCAAACGCCCATAGTCATAGAATTAATATAACTTACTACTAAAGCAGGGAATCCACATTTAATATCGCACAAAATTTTTTAGCATATCCGCCTATGGCAATTACTCAGAGAAAAATGGTTCTCGTCTAGTTAAGGGCCCCATTCACATTGAGATCTGTATCGATACATGTTGCAAGTATCGGTATCGCGATACAAATCTCTATATGTATTTGATTGACTCAGTATCGGTGTATCGGTATCAGCTGGTATCGCCGCCTGTTTCACTGTCGAGAAACTTCGATACCGCGCGAGTGCAACTGATACGAATATCTACTTGTCGCAACGTGTATTTGTCTGTCACTTGTATCGCACTAGCATACATCAATATATTATTATTCTAATAATAATAGAAAGTGTTTGTGGAATTCTGCATCGAAGGAATACTCAAATAGACAGCTACGTAACCATTGCTTGGTCCATATTCTCTTTCTACGCCTTTTTTCCTTTAAAGCTTCCGATAGTGCTACTGCAACTGCCACCATCACTGGTTGAGTTAACATTTCGATTTCGCCTTTGAAATTGAAATGGAGTCTCATGATTCAGTTTCGGTGTGTATATCATGATTCCGTCTCAGTGTGTATGTGGTACTTGATACTAGATACACATCTCAATGAGATTTGTATCGATACATGTATCGATACAGATCTCAATGTGAATGGGGCCTTTAGTATCAACCTTGCTTCCTGTCTCCCCGACTACGTTGGTCAAAAGATCAACTATTTACTCACGATATTATCGTAAAACCCATATAATAATACAATGTTAATTATGGTCTTACAGTTTTTTATATTCAACTATATGATACTTGTTAATTCTAGACTATAACAGTGATATCTAATGCCATATTAATAATCAATTTGGCTTATCATTCAAATCTTAATTTTGACTTCAGCAGTCGATTTTAATACGATTTGATTTAAATGTTTCTTCGCACCGAGTTCATATGAATATTCCGCGATTAACTTCTAGCACAGGGGCTTACTCTCATGTTTGGGTAAATGAGTGAAAATATCTAATAATTTATTATTAGAAACGTGTAACATAAGATGCTAACATTGTAACGTTACAATATTTTACTATATTTTACTTGCGGTTAAATACGATGTCGAAGACTAATTTGGTTTTAATATGCGTTTTAAAACACCAGGAATGCGAGGCCGTAGTTATCCTCTCGTTGGTAATGGCCATTTAGGAACCTACATTTTCTTATACAAACGAAAATGTTCATCAAATAAATTTTCCGGAATCAACATCAGTCAACATAAAAATAATGTCATACAAAAACACCCATTATGGAAATTTAAGTTGGTAATTTTTCTTATAAATTACTATCAATATACCTCTTGCAATTGCTTGAATTGTAACCAATCAAACTTGGCTTTCAGACAAGACATCGTATCACCGTTTCATCATATGTTAAATCTGGAGTCCCCGTTCAGCTGTTTGCTACTGTGTTGAATCGCCAACTCCAGTTATAAGTTAATTACTTCCTTTTTCTTGTACTTGTAGCCTTTTTCTCTGGTAGTAGTGATATGTGATATAAAAGACAGATATGGAAAATACTTTACTGTGAGCAAAGACTACACACTCGTATTTTTTTAGCATGATACAACACACACCCATAACACCATATTTAACATATTCACAAACAAAATTATGCACAGACTATTAAATATGTTAATAAATTAAAGAAAACAAAAGTACACAAAACATGTAATTAATTCGTAAGGTTGTTTTGTTTTGTCAGTTATTTTTCATAAAACTTAAGAAACATCATTAATATAAGTACCCGTTATTTTGAAAGGAACTCAAAATTGCAACAAAAGAAAATGTGGTAAAACTATATCCCACTATAGATTCCACAGTAATTTCCGCGATATGACTATCATATTTTACTACCCTGAAAACGCATCTTCGCTATGTCCATGGTGTAGCACAATCCAAACATTTTTATTGGTTTTGTTTTTGGATACTCAAGATAGGTACCGATTTGCGAAAAATTTTGCACTTGTAGATTTACTTATTGAAACTTATGCACATAAAAGTACATATTTTTGGTGACCTTTATATTTTATTTTCATGAAATAATTAAGTACAGCGGTAAAATTTTCCTCATAACATTAACTTGAAAATAACATTTTCGCGTACACCGTGATTATATGTATTATAAAAATTACTTTTTTAATAGCTTTGTGTACGTATCTCGTTATAAAATATTTTATATAGCAGCATCATTGATGCGTGAATTTAGATAAAATTGCACCTATTTTGTCTGTTAAACCAAAAAATATGAAAACGCACTAATAATGCAAATACCTTTTTTTGAATCAGTTTGAAAATTTAAACTGATGTTACTTAAATGAAGATATGTTTTATTGGATCGCATGTCTATATTAAATAACTCCACCAATATGAAACAAAATCGTACATCTGCATTTTTCCCTTGAGAAATCGATTATCTTTAACTGACTTTAGGTTTACTCTTCTTTTGTCTTTTAAACATAAAAAATGATTCTTTTATTATCTCTACGAAAACTATTAATAGTCGAACATACATAAAGATATACTTACAGACAAGCAGTTAAACATACATAGGAAAAAATATTTCCGTTGCAACTATTTACAAATAATAATATTTGGCTAACCCTTTTGGAGAGCGGCTGATAATTTTTTTTTGTTCAAATTAGTTCTTTTAAAAGATATGACATTTTATTTGCTTCGTATTATTATTTCTAGGAAAAATAATACATTAATTTATTTGGGTATTACATAAGTATTCTTTCAAATCTAATGTGGTGACAATACACTACCTATAGTTATCTATATTTTAAAAAGTCATTCTTTTCTGAATGCGCTAATATTAAAAGTTTTAGATAGATAATGATTCAAACGTGACACTCAAATACATTTTATCATAGAAACTATTAAAACAACTAGGTACTTCTAACTTCATGAAAAAATTAATAAATCAATAAATAATAATACTCATACTACTAGTATTAGAAAAAAATACTAATGGTAATTGTAACGGTGCAGGAGGCTGACGCCTGACAAATAGGCCGCAGATGGGCCCTTTTTACCAACACACAGCTGTCACCTCAGCCATGTACTCAGCCTCTTGCCCCGTCGTCGAATCTTCCCGATCTTCTAATGAAAGTCAGGATATCACTCAATGCGAGGGAGCTCATATCCGCCCTTTAAAGCACCTCAGAACTTAAGATGCTATCTGTCAGGTGCCCGAGCGCTTCACACTGTCCCAGAAAGTGATAAGACGTTTCTCGCCACTCCCGCATCCCGGACATGTAGGGTCTTCCTCAATACCTATCAATGATAGATGTCTCCTGATCTGCAGTGGCCTTTCAGAACTCTGATTAAAAGATTTACAGTCTTACGACTCCAGCCCAATAACCAGGTCGATCTCGACTTGTTCGGCCCCATCACAAAATCTCGAGTTTTTCTGCAGGTCCTGTTGGTTCTCCAATACTTCCTTAGTATCTCTTGGGTCCACTTATTGAGAGCCGTTGTAACCTGCCTTCTTGTAATGTCTAACATAGGCTCAGACTCGAGACAGGGCTCCTCGGCTCCAAGTCTAGCCAATTCATCGGCCTTCTCGTTGCCTGGAACACCGGTATGTTCCGGGACCTACATCAGTCTCACTTGTTTATGTCTGGCAAGTTCTTCTAGGGCGTTACTGCACTCATGAACGAAAGCTGATCTCGTCCTGGAGGAGCATACCTCTTTTTAGAGCAGACTGGCTGTCGGAGCAGATGTATACCATCTGTTCCTCCCCATTCTTAACCTCTGCCTTACCTGCCTCCGCCAGGATGGCGTAAACTTCTGCGTGGAAGACTGTGGTGTACGAACCTAGAGCAAAGCTCTGCTGCACTCTTCTGCCTTCCAGATATATTCCCGCCCCGGAGGATGGTTTGGTGGCCAGATGAAAACTGTCTGTGTAGCACATTAGAGTTGGGAGGGAAGGTCATTCGCCTTTCGCTGCACTCCTCTCTACTGGGAAAAGTGAGAGTATATTTCCTTTCCAAAAAAGAAATACTAATTCACCAAAAAGAAAATTTATATTTAAGAAACGAGTCCCGCCAGTTAAAATAAAGAAAACCCCTAGACGGCTACGCAATATCTTTCATAAAATGTATCTGAAGTGTCTTGTTTAATTTATTATCTACCTAAAACTTTTATGCTAGCACATCAGATAAGAATAACACTGTAAGATATAGGAAAGAATAGGTAGGTTATTGTTGTCATATTAGGTTTAAAAAGATGCGTATAACAATATTAGTATAGTATATAATACCCAAATAGTTAATTTGTTATTTTTTTAGACAAGTTTCAATTAATGTATCAACAAAAAGTTTTAATGTTTGTATTATATTTCAAACCAATATTACTTTTAGATGGGTACACACTACATCAGAATCCTCAGCAAATCCTGTTGACAAAATCTTTTTTTTGCGTAATTCGAACTGTTATCCTGTGTCCTGTGGGCAAGTGTACTGTGGCTGCAGTTACGAAATACAGTTAAGAGGAATACGCTACTATTTTGCTAATTTGCTACGATTTCTGGAAAAATATTTACCCCTATCTTAAAACCATTGTAGCATTATTTGTCTACAGATCTTTAATTAGAGATTTTCTTTCAAAGTACATGAGCCAATGTATTAACGAAAGTTATCTTTTACTTTTAACTTTAGGATGAAACGCCCTTGGCTTTCTACTTTCTGTAGAAATTTTATAATTTTCAGGTATCGACTACTTATTTTGCTAAAAATTTATTTGTGTTCTCAGCGAGGACCCTGCGGATGACATGATGAAGTTGTTTGCAGCGCCTTGGGTTTTTATCTTAGATGATGAACATCTTCAGTTCAGGAATTTTTATAATTTTGTATATTATGTTTATCGATTTATGTTTATGTTGTCGCTCCTATATTATGTGATTATTACTGAAAGGTCTATTTATTTTGTTTTTCAAATTGTTGGGTAGTGGTCAAAAAAAGTCTTGAAAAAACTAATCTAGTCCATGTATCAGATTTTAATTATGTTTAAATTCTGATTAATACGTTGTATATCATATCATTATTTGACTGTATTAGTACAATATCCCTAATGTTGCCCTTTATTTGTTTTGTATATTATTTTATAAGTATTTTATATTTACATGTGCATTAAATTTTATCATGTTGTTATTCGACTGCATTAGTACTATATCCTAATGTTACTATATATACAGGGTGTTAATTAATTACATGCTAAGGTAGAGGTTACTCCTTACAACATTTCAAGATGAAAAGTTCCTATTAACATATGCCCTAAAATGCTTCGTCATTGAGATACTGGGTATTGAATTTTCAATTTTTTTTGTTTTTCCCATATCTTTTATACATTTTTAAAGATAATTGAATCAAGTTTGGTGTACATACTACTTGTTACAGTCTTTACAAAATAGCTTTACTGATTTTGGCAACAGGGTGATACTTTTTAATCATGAACCTTTTAACACCCGAACTTCTTTTTACGGCGACACTGTTTCTCTGTTTGCTTAGTTAACTTCCATGTTCTTTTCTTAAACTATTTAATAGTTTGTATTTTTTTCGTATTTTGTACCGTTTAGAAGTTATTTGGCAAAATAACGTCATATTTTGGCCTAAAATACAGAGTATAAAATTACCAAATTATTTGGTACTATAAAAATACAAGATGATAAATCACAAACAGTCATTTTCAGTTAAACCTGAATTTCTTAAATGATTTTATATTATAATAACTAGATACCGCATCTCAGATAGTGATTTCTCGAATATCAGTGACGGAATCGGCTCGTGTGCGAGCACCAATATTTTCATGTGCAAAAATGATTTACAATACAAAATAGATAATATTTTACTTTACTTTTAACGGATAATTTTTTAATGTCCAAAATTAGATGAACGCTGAACATTTAGCAAAGAATACTATTACAGTTATTTTTGACGCTAGAATAAAAGTATATAATTAATAATTGTTCTAGATGAAAAACTTAAGTTTTTCATGTATTTTAAAATTCTAAGTTGTTTCATATTTGTAAACTTTTGGGAGTTATTATTCAAAAAATTGTCGGGATGTATAAATTGATTATGACGATGCTGTATGTGTTTTTTACCTACCAACTTTAAAATAAGGTTGTGTTAATGTCTATTTGTAATTTTTACAGCTAAAATTTCAACTATATAGTTGCTTTTATCTTTAGTCAATATAAAACATCAACTACCATTTATATGCAAATTGCTTATGTCCGTTGCACTTTTTAAATAAATTCAACTTTTGTTTTATTTGAACCACTAGAAACTTAGTAAAGTTTCTTCCAGCACAAAGTTCTTCATATATTCTGAATCGACTTTCTTACATATCTGTAACTTTTCTGTTATAAAAGTCTATGTTTTCTTAGAAAAGTTCTTTATGTCTGGGCAATTTCATGTTGATATCCTTTACTTTAGAAATACACATTCCTTCAGTTATTATTATATTCCGTTTATAAATAAATAGAACTTTCTGTTTGCATAAAGTTAAATCTATCTGTGTTAATAAATATTGAAATCAAAGAAATGCAGCATATTTTCGTCAATTATTATTGCACTCCTTTTATTAATTAATAAAACTTTCTGTTTATTAAGTCCACCCATTTTAATAAATACTAAATTAATGAAATGCAGCTTATTTTATGATAAGTGTGAAACTTTTTACTTGATTTCTATTTAAATTTTATACGAGTTTATGCCATTATTGCAGTTAAATATATTAATAAAATTTCTTTCGTTTCATTTCAAATATTAGTCCAACAAATAAACTAGGTGTAGCTACCATAATAAACAAATGAAATAGGTATTCACTAAATATTCAGATATTTTTTTACTAAAAGAAGTTAATCTTCAAGAAAATAGAATTTAGAATGTCTGTATACAGACAGACAACTAGAAAGATAACGTAAATAAATATTTGCTAAATATAAAACAATATGATAGTTTTCAACTTGAAGGTAACGTTAAATCAAATTATTTATTAGTTCCTCGGATAGAGGGAATAATGAATTGCAGATAAAATTAAATAAAGATATATAACTTGACTATATGTTTACTGTAGATAATTAAAAGTTAATCAATTGCCAGATAACTAGGCAGGTATCTTTGCCAGAGAACTAGGCAAGGCTCCACTAGAGCAGCGTTCCTGACTAAATACTAAGTAAACGTTCAAGTAAGCATTCGATAATTTAAATTTAGAAAAACCTTACGTTACTGAGGTCTGGTTGATAAATATATGCACTGGTATAAAATAATCCACCACAAAACAAATGCACCACATTAGATAATTTTCACAAAGCTTATAAACAAATAGGTTTGGTCCAACAAGGTGTACCAATCTCCAAATGTCACCAGGCACCACTGTTCAGAGCGCTACCAACGTAGCTAAGTGACCTAAAACATCAATAGGCAAAGACAGAAAACAACTAACTACGATACAAAATGGTGACATCTGTTGCCGAGTAAATCTAAAATTTACAATAACCGAAAGTTAGTTTAAATTAGCACACGAACTTATTACAATATCAGAGGGATATTAGATAAATTGCCAACAAGGCACGATAAATCGATACTAATCAGTATTAATGATGGCTGTTCCAATGAACAACCAAGGTGAACTGATCACCGAAAAGCAAATTCGCCCAAGGCGTAAATTAAGATAATTACGGTACAATATTTTTATGAAAATTACCTCAAAGGTACTTTAAATCAATATAGCAACTTTTTAAATAATGATGATCATAAAATCAAATGATAATACCAGAAAACATATAAACTTTACCAGACCGCTGAACTAGAGATGGTTTCCATCAGAACGCTACACTAGTAAGAAGAAAGAAGCTCCGTTCTGTTCTCCCACCTAAACTCGGTTATAGTTTGGAAAGAGACAAACATTTGAGAGTAGAGTATGAGCAATAAAGATAGATAGATATTTAGTGCCAAAAATCTGTAAAACCAACTGTTCCAGTAGAAATCAGTGGCGCCATCTGGACTAGACTAGCAGAAACTTAATTCATCGTGGAACACAACAAACTGAAATGAAATAGCTTGCAATTTTGTTACACATTTTTGATCCCAACACAATAATTGACACATTTTACACATTCAACGGTAAAATTATGGTGTATCTACTTTATGCTTGGCAAATAGTATGTTATACAATGTGTAAACTATTTACATGCTCAACTATTGGAATATCGGAAACGTTAAGAGTTGGTTAGATTAGGGAAAGTTGATAATTTAATGCTTGTTAAAAATCAGCAAGAAGTTTAAGATATTAGGTACCGGTTCGAGTTATAGCAAAGAAAATGCAGGTTATTTTTTCATGTATTTATAATTACTATTTCTATACTGAGAGTAGAAACGTAACACTCGTTGCTCGTTAGGAATCTGCAAAGAAGTGAAGGATATTCGGTACTGTTTCAGAGTTACGACGAAGAAATTCAAAGTTAAAATGTTTTTATATTCATAATAAATAACTTCTTCTGTACACTAGAAACTTTTCTAGGCCTGCTATATTTGTGGTAACGATACTCAACATTCATATTTCTTATGGGCGCCATACTGGGTTTTTTAGATTATCACTAGAGCCCGGATCCGAGGGGTACTACATTGAGAATATTGTCGTGAAACATTTTGCTGCAATAATAAATAATCCAAATTTAGTATACCAATGATTTTGTTTATTTGTTATATCATACATACATGTTTAATTGTTGAATTCTTTGTTGTTCCATCATAAGTTTTAAGAGTTTTTTTCAAGCGAGTTCTTCCACAAATAATTATAAGAAGTTGAAAATAATTCTCACTAAAATATGGTGAATTAACGGACATATTTTACATACGGGCTTATCGATGGGAATTCTCTTCAAGCTAGATGAATATACCAAGAGCGGTACTCAAATCGCAGAATACCTGATCCAAGAACATTTTCTACTATTCACAGGCTGATTGATGAAACCAGAAGTGCTAAAAACCAATAATTCTTCAAGAGGACATCCTACAGTGAGAACTCCAGATATTGAGGAAGCCGTTTTACGTGGTTGAGGAACATCCTGAAATAAGCACAAATAAAATTTCGTTAACACTGAATATTAGTCATGTACTTGTTTGGAAAATTCATATTGATAATCTGTTATACCCCTATCACATTCAAAGAGTTCAAGCACGACTTCCTTGTGAATTTCCATTGCGCATGAACTTCTGTCAGTGGTTTCTTCAAAAACTTGCTGAAAATCCCTTATTTCTTTGTCAAATATTATTTATCGATGAATCTAACTTTTCTTGAAACGCTATAAGAAATTAACAAAAATTATTTATGGGCAGACGAAAACCGGCATGCAATTATGGAGTCGCATTTTTAGGATCAATTTTCAGTAAATGTGTTGGCTGGAATTGTCAGGGATTACTTGATAGGGTCCTTTTTTTCTTCCAAGGAGACATAATGGACAATCCTACACTCGCTTTCTTGAAGAAGATCTTCCGATCTTGCTTGAAAATGTCCCTGTTTTAAGAAATCAGATGTTGTTACACGATGGTGTAATTGCATATTTAATGTTCTGGCTCGTGATTTTTAGATCTTATAACAATCGTTGAATGGGTCGGGAAGAAACTCAGTTATGGCCTCCTAGCCCCTGACCTGAATAGTTTGGATTATTTTTTGTGGAGGCACCTTAAGACTAGTTTACGATACACCTGTTCAAAATGAGGAAGAAATGAGGAATCGGATAATAGCTTCTATGATTTTTAGACTATTTTTTATGCTTAGTTCTTAGTTTTGTTTTGTTTTGTCCTCACTTTTTGTAATTTGACCGAAATTTGTGTTTTATTATTTATTTGAAGTCTTTTCTGGTAGCAAATATTAAGCACTTATATCGCCTAGAAAATAGTTTTTGGAAATTATATTTATATAGAAGGTTAGATAGTTTGGTTACATTGTTAAGATCAATGCGCTACGTTGAAAAAAAGTGGTGGTTATATCTTAAGCGACAATAATAATAATAATAATAATAATAATAATAATGCCTTTATTTGTATGGTACCACATGATTTACGAATAACAGAATATAACTTAAATAATTAATTATCCATACAAAATGGCGGAGTTCGGGTCTCGCCCGCTCTTCCACTCAACCAAAAAAAAAAAAAAATTTACATTAAGAAAAAAAATAGATATTTTAAGTTAAGCTAAATAATGTATATATACACACATATATACATACATACGTATATTACATATACACACATGGACGTAAGTTGTGCAAAAGAAATAAAATGATAGCCCATGTAATATGAAATGCAAAAACAAAACATTATTGAATGTACAAAATTTGAAAGCATATATAAGAGACAAAAGAGAAGTTTAAATTTAATACTTAAAACGTTAAGAGTACTGTACGAATTTAATTTAAACAAAGAATACTATTTTTTTGTTGGAAGTTGAAAGCAGTAGCCTCGTTCTCTTCCATTCCCACTCATTTCCAAATCAATATGATTATTATCATTTTACATTTACAGTTGTTATTTCTTTATCATTACTACCTGTTTTCAGCGTATAAAACCATTATCAAATATTAATTGAGTCATCTTTTTTTTGAATAAATTCATGTTACAATCTTTAATTTCAGGAGGTACATCATTATATATTTTACAAATATTGTATTGAAATGATCTTTGAAATAATGACGTACGGTGCAGAGGTGGCGTCAATATATATTTGTTGCGTGTATTAAGATTATGTACGTTATGTCTGAATTTTATTTTTTTTGTATAAATAAGAAGGATTTTTCTCTGTGATAATTTTATGATAAATTACGCTGCAATGAAGCAGTCGCCTATCCTTCATATTTAGCCAACCTAACTCTTTAATTTTATGTGAAATATGGTCATATTTTTTAAGTGGTAAATAAGGCGCACACATGCATTCTGAAGCCTTTGAATTCGTGAAGCATCATAATTAGTAAGACATGCATGATAAATTACATCACCATAGTTGAAATGTGATAGAACTAGAGAATTACTTAACATTGTTTTAGTTTTGTCATTAAGAAGATTGCTACATCCATAAATTAATTTTAAATTACTATATGCTCTCTTAATCATTAAATTTACATGGCCGGTAAATCTTAGAAAACAGTCAATATGAAATCCCAAATTACGTGCGTTATCACTAAATGTTATTGTTTCGTTGCCAATGTTAATTTTTAAAATATCCACATATTTTAACCGTAATTTCTTAGGCCCAAATAGCATGGCCGAGCTTTTTGAAGGGTTTACTGTTAAACAAATATTTTCTGAGGCTCTAATAAGAAAGTCGAGATCATTATTAATCATTAGGGAAGCGTTGTCTATATCATTAAATGAAAATGAATAATAAATTTGCGTATCGTCAGCATAGAAGTGAACTTTACAGTGGCGCACACAGTTTTTTAAATTTGAGGTATATATAATAAATAATAATGGGCCTAATATCGAACCCTGTGGCACGCCACTGGTGATATTTAGAGGCTGAGATTCTTTATTATTTATAACAACTTGTTGCTGTCGACCGCACAGATAACTCCTCATTAAAGCCTCAGCATCTGCACCAAAACCATAATAGTGCAACATTGCTAAAGGCAGACGATGATTTATTCTGTCAAAAGCTTTCGAATAATCTAAAAGAACTAACACTGTTAGTTTACTATCATCTGAAGCTGACAGTATATCATCGACTACTTCCAGCAATGCTGTGGTGCAGCTGTGGCCAGGTCGAAACCCTGACTGAGTTTCCGATATAATGTTAAATTTTGTAAGATGAGTTCGAATTTGCGCATTTATAACATTTTCAAAAATTTTGGATAATGTAGGTAAGACACAAATATTACGTAAATCCTTCAGGTCACTCGGCTGCGCTACTTTAGGTAAAGGTACAACTAGAGCAAATTTCCAACACGTCGGGTAGAACTTATGAATTATGCATTCATTTATGATATGCGTTAAGTATGGAATAATTTTAGGACAACAGTACAGTAACATTTTGATATTTATTTTATCAATACCAATTGCTTTCGATTTAATTTTATTTAGAAAATTGTATACTTCCGTATTATTTGTTAAAGTAAACTGAAACTCTTCAATATTTTTTACGTTATTCATATAATAATCAAGAGTGTTGGCATTCGGAATATTACCCAACTGTGAAGCTGACATAAAATAATTGTTTAAAATGTTAGGATTTGATAAATTCTCGGGAATATTACCATGTTTTGGTTTACTATAAATATTAAGGTCTTTTAAATCTTTCCAAACAGTTTTGTAGCTATTGTTATTTATCTTAAATTGAAGGAAGGCTTTTTTTTCATGTTCTATTGCCTGGTTTGTATAATTTCGTAGATTTTTGTAATAATCCCAGTGTTGAGGTAACTTTGTATTTTTATATTTGTTTAAAGCTTTCTCCCTCATATTTATTAAAAGTTTGATGTTATCTGTAAGCCACGGAGCTTTCTTTTTTGTTATTTTAGCGGTAACAATAGGTGCGTTTGTGTCGAATAAATTTAGGATTAATGTATTTAATAGATTTAATTTAGCGTCGATATCATTAAAATAAATAATTTGATTAAAGTCGCACATTTCCAAGTCAGAAACAAACTTTTCATAATCGAAATTTCTGAAGTCCCGATACGTATACATCATGGGTTCAGTTTTTTTTATTGGTTTTGTCGTTAAAAAATACTGAGACTAAACTATGATCTGAAATGTGGGGAACATCTTCAACATCACACGCCTCTATAATTATGTTCTCTGAACAGAGAAATAAATCTATTAATGTAGAGCTCGTAGCACCAATTCTCGTAGGGGAATTTACAATTTGATTGAGGCTATAACTAATTAAAATAGTATTAAGTTTTTTATAAGCATTACTGTTAGCATCTAAAAAAATCTATATTAAAATCACCACCGACTAGTACTTGATCATATTTAGGTACAACATTACTTAAACATTGTTCAAACGCACTGAGAAATTCTAAGTAAGGTAATTTCGGTGGCCGGTACGCTGCTCCTATAATTGTGGATAAACCCCTTATATTACAGGATATCCAAAGTTGTTCAGTATTAGCAACCTCCTCTAGATCCATCACATTACACTTATATTTATTTTTTATGTATACAGCTATACCTCCTCCTCTAATATTATTACTTCTATCCTTTCGAAACAATTGGTAACCATCCAGAGATATAATTTCATCAACAATATTAACATTACACCAAGTTTCAGTTAAAATAATTATATCCCAAGGCAAATTACCAATTGTTTCCCTAAAGGCTGTAAATTTAATAACTAATGATCTGACGTTTAGCAGTGCTATTTTAAATTGTTTTGATTTATCAGTTTTCATGTTAGATTGTAAATAATAATAAGGTTAATAACTAGGAATAAATAATCGTAACCTAGAAAAGAAATGAGAGAAATGAGAAAAGAACAAGCACTACTTACAGCTGTCCGGGTATATTTTTTAAACTTAATTTGCATAGTTTAAATATACCATTTGAAAGTTTAGCAAATGAGGGTTTACTGTCCACAAACACTATAAACGTTATCTTTATTTTTTATTTTCATTTTTATTTTCAAGATTTACCAAAATTTATAATGTAAATGTCATCGTTTATCAATATTTAGGGAGGCTGTATCATTCCGTAATTAGGACGACTTACCATTTCAAATGTGTTTTTAAATAAATACATTTTTCAGTTAAATCACATTTCAATTATATTCATGTTTTGTGAATGTAAGGTTAACCCAGACATCAACTAATAGTTCTTTAGTAAATAAGTTACATAGTATTTCTATGGTTAGCCAATTTGAAATCCAAATGTATGTTTGATAATTTAAAAAAATCAGAAGATATCGGATATTGTATGATTAATATATGTATTTACGACTGAGCGAATACATTGAAAAACATTTAATTTTCCATGTGAACAGGCATAACAGTAATTTATTAAATAGATACGTGTGGGTTTACAAAATATAATAAAATGATAAACCTACATGGTTAACTTTTAAAATACATACTAGTCCTCTTTTGTGAATAACCAAGTTGATTAAGGGGGAGTTAGTTTATCATTTGATTTTATTTCAAACAGATATTGTCAAAAATGATATACTGACTATATTATTGCTGAAAGTTCCAGCTCAATAATCCGATAAGTATAATAAGAAGAAAACGAATATAATAATTAAACTTATGAAAGAAATGACAACCAACCGCGCCAACTTTAACATTGAATTAAGGATAATGTAGATTGGATAAAGGTTACTTACGATGGCCTGGATTTAACACACATGAAATATTGTTACTGACAGAATTTCTCTTTACCATTCCCAATGTATGCAAAGATCATCAGATGAATTTAATAATTTCATTTTTTTTATATTATTACCTTTCTACGTACACTAAAAGTTTGTATAAGCCGGTGCAAAATTTCAAAATTGAGGATAATAAAATTATGAATGTTTCTGTTTAATATTCATATTCATTAATTCATTCATTATTTATTTGAAATCTTTTCTTGTAGCAAATATTAAGCACTTGTATGGCCTAGAAAATTGTTTTTGGAAGTTATATTTATATAGAAAGTTAGGTAGTTTGGTTACATTGTTAAGCTCAATGCGCTACGTTGAAAAAAAATGATGGTTATATAATTAGCGACAATGATACATGTATTGATGTTTTTGTGTAAACATAATATTCCAGTAGCATAACATATTAATAATATGTATATCATAATAAATAGAAATTACAGCTGAATTGATTTATTTAATTTTGGTTTGCTTGCTAAATTATAAAATTGCTTTTTATGTTTTAATGTTAGTCACAATGTTATGTAATATATTTTTTATTTTGTTTCAGGTAAGTTGGCATTACAACTATTTTTACGCTATGGACGTCTAATATAATGTAAGTTATGAAAATAACACATATATATATATATATATATATATATATATATATATATATATATATATATATATATATATATATATATATATATATATATATATATATATATATATATATATATATATATATATATATATATATATATATATATATATATATATATATATATATATATATATATATATATATATATATATATATATATATATATATATATATATATATATATACATATTTCGAAACAAATATAAGAAGTTTAATGATCTACATTCTATAATGTATGATAGAACAAAATCCTCCAATGATAAAATTAGAAATTACTAATCCGAGAGAGTTTAAAATATGTTACAGTAAGTCATAATGGAGTTCAAGAATTGAAATATAAATAAATAATAATAAACATAGAAATTAGACAATTATCCTAAATAGTTCATTAATTTTTTCATCATCAGCACTAACATTGGTACTACTAGTTACTGTTTCATGAATTACAGTGACTAAAATAGGCCTCGAAAATAAGAATCAATACTTTATAGCTTGTTAAAATTAATCACTATATTCATGCTTACTCTTTTTTAAATATTTTTATTCATTTATTTTCATCCATGAGATTTATAAGCAGTACAACGTGATAAGGAGATGCATGAGGATACTAAAAGTGCATGGAAAATACATAGAATATTATTACCCTTTGGTACGAACACAAATCTAACTCGACAAAAGCAAAGAAGAATAATATTTTTTACAGAAATCCAGCGAAAAGGCCCATCCCTATAATTTGTTTATTTTTTGAGTTAGAAAAAGATATTTCATATAAATGTTGTAGTGAAACAAATGAACTCTTTTATTACCTCTGCAAAAATTATACAGGTTGTCCCGTAATAGCGCGGCCAATCAAACTTTAATTTTTTTAAACGGAACATCCTATATTTTTTTACATTTTTGAAATTCGTGTATTTTTGTGATTTAAAATACATGTATATGTTGTATTTTATCATTTACTGTTTTTTATTTATTGCAAAGTTTATACTAACTAGCATCTATATGGTTATCAGGTTAGCCATGGCTGAAAAACAATTAATTTGACACTTATACCTTACAGAATAATTTAGAGAAATCAAAAAACAAAATGCGTATTAATTATTAACTACTATATTTACTATTATATTTACTATACCAAATAAAAGTTACCGTTAAAGCTTCCTTATTTTTTTTAAATAGTGACAACATATCGTATCGTTCTGATAAAGTAAACGTTTTCACAAATATAACACACAAAACCACGTAGTTTGCATTTTGAATTTATTCAATTATTCTGTAAGACATGGCATAAGTGACAAAATAATTGTTTTTTCTCCATGGCTAACCTGATAACCATGCAGATACTGGTAGTATAAAATTTGCAATAAATAAAAAACAGTAAAAGTAAAGACACAACGTATGTATATATTTGAAATCACAAAAAATGCATATTTTAAAAATGTAAAAAAATATAGGGTTCCATTTAAAAAAATTGAAGTTTGGTTTGGGCTTCTTTTATGGGACCACCTTGCAAGGTTTGTAAAAAGAGCTCATTTGATTCACTACAACTTTTTATTTGAAAAAAATTTTTCTAACTGAAATAATAAACAAAATTTAGGGGTGGGCCTTTTCGTTGGATAGCCCTGTACATGTTATATACATCATCTATATTGGACAAATTAAACGTATCTACTAATTATTTTATTACGAGTGTTATACATCGGGGCGTCGTTAAGATATCACGTTTTGGAAACCATGAATCCCTAAAAATTGTTAAATAAGTTTACATAACCTAAAAATTCTTTAGTGAGTATTTTAATTTTCAAAAATAAACATCATTTATTATGATACATTATATTATTAAATTTATAACACCCTAAACATATGATATAAAAACATGGAAAATTGAGAGTTTCTTCCTCAAAAAGAAACTGAAACTAAACGTCCGTCTCGCTTAAAAAACCAGTCAATTCAAAGTAATATCTTTGATAACTATAACTGTATATAAGTGAAATTTCTGTTTAACTTTATTATTTTACATCGATAATTGTGCCTAGTTAAGTTGTTTAAGTAAGTAAGCACACGTTTATAAGGAGGGATGCAATAAAGATGTTTTATTAATATTTCATAACATTTTATTCTACATTATGAATCCTTATTATATATTATAATGAAATAAGTTTCTAAAAAAAAAATTGAAATCAGCATCAACTTTAAACGTGCCTATAGCCACACATACATGTCTTAAGACATTAATGCGTGTTCATGTACGCCAGTGTGTAGACAAAATCTTAATTAAAATTCCGTCGAACATGTCTTTTGTTGCTGTTTGAACTTACGTACGCACGGACATCAACGCAAGTACGTACATGTAAGCGTGTGTGGAGACAATAACTATACATGTAACCAGAGACATTATCAGTGTTGTGCTGTTAAAGCTTCGTTTGTTTTGGAAATATTAGTGTTTCTTTCTTATTATGCGAACACATGCCACTAATAATAAATTTATTTCATCTTCACTCATCGACAGAAGTATATGTGTGTAGGTAATACAGATACCACGTATGTGAACGCGCATACATGACGTTCATGTCTTAAGACACGTACCATACTCATCAAGCTTAAAGTCACCACCTTCTCATACTCATATGCTCCCTTTCTAGCACTATTTGTAGTGAGGCGTGCCAAAAAGAGATCTAGCGAAGAAGATGGTGACTTTAAGCTGATGAGTATTGTACGTGTGTTTGTGGACACCTTTAAGAACAACTTATTGAATACTTAAGGAAATGTGAATTTTAACAACTTTTTATGGTAAATACTGTATCCCAGATACAGTTTCTTGCTGGAATTCCCTGTCCGATGCTCTTCGCAAACTGTTGGTATACTTTTCTGCACTTGAGCAGTTGAGGTGAGTAATTTCAGTTCAGTAGCGGCCACACATTAAACAAGTAGTGTCTGTTGTAAAAACTTTATAAAGTACAAAGTAAAAATAATCGGTCGGTAAAGAAGCGCTCGTACTATATTAGGGAAACAAATATAAATATTGTGCGTTTCATAATATTATATATTTTATCCGATCAAACACTAACAAGTTGCTACGGAAAAGTATTTTGATATACAAGGTTCCATATAAATCAATAGCCGATCAGTATCCCGCAGTCATAAAATCGCTGGGAGACTGGGACTGACGAGATACTGAAATTTAGTATCATTGTACTGTATGCCAGTATAAAAGACTCCACAAGAAGAAATATAAAAGGTGTATGCGAGATACCAGTATCCTACATACAGTATCTTCGTGTAAAAGTAGTCTAGAAGCAATAAGTTGTATGCAAGATACCAGTATCTGGCATACAGTATCCATAGTGCCCTTAAACAGCTTTTTCAAAAATTCAGATAATTATTTGTTTAAATATTTTAAACTTTTCTCGTAAGTCAACTGTGTTTCAAAGAACTATGTCTCTAATATGTTTTACCGCAACTTAATATCTTAGTATGTAATCTTTCAAATTTATGTGTATATAATACAGGGTGAGCCACGGTGGGTGGAGTATTGAAAGTATATGGAGAACGGATCAACAGATTGCTTTGAAATTTTGGTTACCAAGATAATCGAATATGATCTCTCCAACTAAAGTATTTTCGAAAGTGTGGTGTTGCCACTTATACGTAAAACTGGCAATATCTTTGTTATTTTAAATATAATACCCCATACATTTTTGCATTTTTTAGATCGTCGTCTCTTTCTGAGTAACTTTTGTTAATATTTCCCTATACCTATCTAAAGCTGTTTTTGAGATAATAATTCTTTTCTGAATTTATTGCCAAAAATTTGACTTTCAGTAAATCGTGTTTTCTCCTACCTACGCAGCAATTAAAAGATAATTTTTTAGTTGCGGCTAGGCAAGGCCTGGGGGCATCTCCTCCATTAATCAAATGTTTCGAATATCATACAGGGTAAGTTAGAGAATGCTTTCTATAAGTGACTTAGAGAAATGCACGAAAGTCAATTTTTTTTAAATAGAAAGCCCTGTATATTATTACTGATTCGGAAAGGCGATATATTTACCTATTTAAAAAGATATGTACTCTATATCTAATGCGCACCGTTTTCGATTTCTGGGCACTTTTCTGTAACCTTACCAAGAATATTAGTCTTTTGGTATATCATAACGGGTGGGCCATGAAATTTTTGTTTTGTCATTTTGTAATGACAACAGATGTTATTTTTCTAAATAAATTTAACGTTAGTGATATTTGCACCTAATTTGAATAGTTATGTAGCACAAATATGGCAGAAAATAATTATACAAACACAGTTTTAATAGATTTGTTTATTATCCATGGACAGTACAATAAGTTTATCAGCAGAACTTGTAGAATATTTAATGAGAAATATCCGAATTTGCCGCAGATGAACAACAGAAAGTTTCTACGAAATCAGAGGAATTTTATAAATTTTGGTTCATCATTAAGAGAACAATAACAGTGTCAGTATTAGGGAAAAAATAATAACTAAGCAGCAATAACAGTAACAAAGTCTAAGTAGCAATAACAAATAATACCAATAACAGTAATAAATACAAAAATCTTAAAAATATTGTTATAATTGTCGAAATGTAGACCGTTAACTCCAGACACTTTTGTATACGACAATGGACGACGTTTGTTGTAGCAGATCTTGTTTCAGCGGGGTCCAAGTTTTCAATATCTTGAATCACTCGACGTTCTAATTCTTACCTGTTCTGGACTGGAGTTTTATAAACTCTATCTTTAAGAGTACCCCAAAGATAAAAATCTAATGGGGTAACGTCAGGGGACCTCGGAGGCCAATTCCACTGTCCCAAACGTCTAATCCAACGATTCTCTAAAAGGCGGTCCAACTCCATACTAATTTCATGTGTACAATGTGTAGGAGCCCCGTCGAGTTGATACCAACAAGTTATATATTTTTCAATTGACAGATTATCAAGGACGTCTTCCACAATTGTTCTAATTATATCTAAATATTTTCTGGAATTCAGTTTTTCGTCGTATATGTAATATTTTATTTTGTTATCCATTAACATACAAAACACATTGAAACAAAATTTGACTTGAAAACCAGCCTCTCTGTAACGTGGGTGTTGTCTGTGGCCCAATGCAATGGTGTCGTGTGTTACAAATCCCTTCTCTAGAAGATTTTGATTCATCAGTCCATATAATTTTCTTGAAAAAAAATTGGGGTCCTCTTGCATACGTACAAGTAACATTTCACAAAATTCTATTCTCTTTAGATAATCCTGAGGCATGATAAATTGGACTCTTGTAAATTTGTAATTATGTATTTTATGGTTTGCTAGTATTCTTCGAATGGATGAATATGGCAAATCCCGTTCAGCACAATGTATGGAATACTGGGGATTTGCATGAAAATATGCTAGCACATTGATTTCATTTATCTCGTCAAATGTCACAGGTTCAGGTAAATTTCTTGCTTCTCTTAATGACGAACCAATATTTCATTCCATTTAAAAAAATTCACTTTCGTGCATTTTTCTAAGTCACTTATAGGAAGCGTTTTCTAACTCACCCTGTATGATATTCGAAACATTTGATTAATGGAGGAGATGCCTCGAGGCCTTGCCTAGGCATAACTAAAAAATTATCTTTTAATTACTGCGTAGGTAGGAGAAAACACGATTAACTGAAAGTAAAATTTTTGGCAATAAATTCAGAAAAGAATTATTATCTCGAAAACGGCTTGAGATAGGTATAGGGAAATAAAACGAAAGTTACTCAGAAAGAGACGACGATCCAAAAAATGCAAAAATATACGGGGTATTCCATTTAAAATAAAGAAGATGTTGCGGGTTTTAAGTATAAGTGGCAACACCGCACTTTCGAAAATATTTCAGTTGAAGAGATCATACTCGATTATCTTGGTAACTAAAATTTTAAAGCAATCGGTTGATCCGTTCTCAATATACTTTTAATACTCCACCTACCGTGGCTCACCCTGTATATAATATATACGTATATATATATATATCTCTTAATGACGAACCAATATTTCATTCCATTTAAAAAAATTCACTTTCGTGCATTTTTCTAAGTCACTTATAGGAAGCGTTCTCTAACTCACCCTGTATGATATTCGAAACATTTGATTAATGGAGGAGATGCCTCGAGGCCTTGCCTAGTCAGAGTCAGTGTCTTTCTTTTCTAAAAGAAATTGATGTAAAATTTATGAACTTGCCGTCGCCCGAAGGAGAGAAGGAGTTGCATGCTGGATAAGATAAAAAAAAATAAAAATAAAAAAAGTAAGTATATAACTATTGAGCTAGCCAGGGCAAAGAAAGGGCATAAATATTTCTCATTTAAAATCATTTTATTTATTAAAGTATTTTTATTTTTACATTACATTAAAGTGTTTCGTGAGTTTCAATAAAGGTATACGTTTAAAAGGATTTTTTTATGACTAAAATTGGAAGCACACATAAAAATATTTAAATTTTTTGACTTGTCATTTTCTTTGTGCAAATGAATAAAATGAAAGGATAAAACTTCATAAAGTTTAACATTCACCACAAAAAGGACTTATATAAAATGTGACAACAGAGGGACCCTAGGCCACTGCCAAGCAAAAACAGAGGTACCAGGGGATCAATTTCGATGGCTCATTTGATTTTTTTTATCTAGGAAAAAATTCAACACGGAAGTTATATGCTTCATTCTGGGAATCCAATATGGAAAAAGGAAAACAATTGAACAAAGCAGATATACTCGAAAAACTACAATTTTTAAAAAAATAAATTTAGTTTTTTAATCACGTTAAGTCATAATAAGTAATTCATTGTGTGTTACAATAAATTCAAACACCCAGTTTAGACATAAATGTCGTCACCTCGGACGTCACACTTATTTCTCTCGAAATAATAATAATAATAAAACATGCACTGCATTGATACTTACTTACTTACTCCCAATAACAAATAATGCTATAAATCAATAACATTTTTTCCATAAATGTAAATAAAAAAATATAACTTTTATGAACACTCACTTGATAAATATAAATTATTATATTCTCACTTCTACTACCAATTTAGTTCAATTTGTATATTATCTATATACTATTAAGTATATAGATAATATTTCATTTAATTATATATATATAAGTAACATTCAGATATAAGTGTATTTATAATTTATAGTTATGTATAGAAACGATAGTTTCTATAACTATGTGAGGCTTATCCTAGGTTTAATATTTTCATGTTATCATATATTAACAATGCATAATCTTCCATGATAAAACTAAAATAAATTACGGTGTATCTTTGTAAATCGACTTACGATGCATGTTTTGGAAAATGAACCATTATTATTATTAATGTTTTATTTTTTCGGATTATCCCATGCCGGACAGTCTTCCTGTGGCCTCCGACGCGTCACGGGAGTCGCGCCGGCGCATTAACTCTAGCCACTCCCCACTTCCCGCAGGATTAGTGACTGTAGATACCAGAATCATGTGACCTAAGCAACGGAGAGAACACAGAATGACCGCCTTCTGCATTTGGCCTGCCAGCCATTCGGCTGATTTTTGGCAGGCCGGTATGATTTTCAGTTCCGAGAGCAGCGTAGGCTTTATCCCTACGAGTACACCGATTATAAGGACGACCGTTTTCACCGAGTAGCCTGGGTACAGCACTTGGAGCTCGTACCGGAGATCGCGATATTTGGTCCGTTTCTCCTCCTCCTTCAAGGTGATGTTTTCTCCGCTGGTGCCGAGAACTCGATGACATAAATCACCTTGAGTTGATGGTCGAGGAGGACTATGTCAGGCTTGTTGGCTTGGATTTGCCTGACAGTCGGGAATGAGTGGTTCTAGTAAATCCGGCATTTCTCGTTCTCGACAACGGACTAAATATCTCCGGGGACGTAAGGCAGCACTGGTGTCTGGTCTGTCCCGTACGAGTGCCTTAGATGGTAGTATAACACTCGTAAAGTCGCGTTATGTCGGTGGATGTAGGCCGAAATCGCATATATGGACCATGCAGAAAGTAAGTGCGTGAGCGATTTCGGTGCCTGATGGCAGGTCCTGCAGTTGATATCAGGCACCTCTACACGCCACACGCTGCTCCGGTAGACCAAGGTGTTGATAACACCATCTTGGCAGGCCATAATGAATCCCTCGGTCTCCCACTTAAGCCCTACTGACCTTAGAAAGGCGAAGTCAGCCTAGTCGATAAACCCAGTGTTTCTATGTTCTTATAGAAGACACCATGCTGGGGTTTATCGACGTGCTGCCGAAACAGATTTTCCTGTTCGGCAGCTCTGATTCGCGCTTTCACACGATTTGGCTGAATTTCGGTGACTGACTCAACATCAGCACCTCGCCGGTCTCCTCGCCTGATGTCCTGCTTCCACTCCTACAGTTTCGTGATGTATCACAAACCGCAAGAGGGGATCTGAACTCCTGAGGATGTTACATGCCATACTCAGTACTACTCTGCCATGCGTACACTCCAGGCTCAAGAGTCCTCGGCCCCCCGTTGACGGTGAACTTTAATTTTTTATATTTATATGGCTAAAAGGGTCCTTGAAATATAAGCGTGTATACAGGGTGTCTCATATATAATGGTACACAGTGTAGTAGCATATTCCTTACGTTAAAATGTTGCCATTTAACCAAACTTACCGTAAGTCCAAAAGTTAATAGTAACCAAGATACAGGTTGTCAAATTTTTTTTTTTTGATATTTTTAAATAACTTAAAAAAATGTTCAATATTTTAACAGAATTTGGTGATCAGGATTTTTTTGAGGCGAGAAAATCAAATCTATTCATAGTTTTGTTGTTATTGTTATAGGGCCCACATACGGTACTTTGCGTGTCTTTAAAACATCATAAGTTTTTGCGCCTTAATGTTTCTCTCTTTTTAATGAAAACACCTCTTTTCCTATATTTTTAAGTAAAAAAATGGATACCTTGTAAATGTCGCTATGAGTAATCGTTTTTGAGATACTTGCGTTTAACATTTCCATTGTACTATTTTAAAATAAATAAAATATTATTTTTATTGCTCGATTTACTGAATAATTGAGAGTAAAGCAAATAGTATAAAATTAATTTTTTTTTAAATTTTTTCTAAATTATTATTTTCTAACACTAGCAAAGAAAGTAGAAAAAACAAGGACTTAATAAACGGATGTATTTAAGAAAATACCATTTATTTAAATAAAATTTAATTTTAAAAATAAATAAATAACAATAATTAATAAAAAAGAATAGATCCGTCTTCTGCAACAAATGATCGAAGTGTAGTTTAACACATTTGGCGACGTGTTTATTAAACGACCGCCTGGTTTTAGATAAAAATTTTTTTTTCAAAATGATGCCATGGCATTTCCAATCATCTGCAATAATTCTTCTCAATTATTTATTGCACCTTCATACACAATAAATTCCATGTACGCAAAAATCCAATGGATAAAAATCGAGGCCCTGCGCAGGCCAGGGCATCTGACTCCCACAACCTATCCAGCGATAAGGAAATGTATATTTAGGTACCTAGTTTTAGACCGTTGTAGAATTATGCACTGGAGCGCTATCTTGCATTAAAAACATAATATCTTAAATTCGGTGGCAACTCATCAAAGAATCGACTAGCTGAGTTTAGAGAAAATCTAAGTGTAATTCACCGTTTAAAGCAGGTGGTAACTCACATAGTCCCAAACATAGTTATCAATAAATCTACACTAAATGTTAATCTTAAATTCGTTCGGTAACTAAGTTCGGGTTTTCTGTCCCACGCATGTTTCTTTCTGAAGTTAAGTTCACCTTTACGTGTAAATGTGGCCTCGTCTGTTCCTGGGCACAAAAGAAAGGGGCAAAATGTAACCTAGCTGGAAGATCGGCAAATTTTGAACAGGTGTAAAATGGTACAGATAGAGCTTTTCTTTATGAAAGATCCCTGAAATTGTTGACTTACTTACTCCAGTAATCGCAGCCATACGCCTCGTATTTATTTCTGGGTTTTCTGCAACATGGGTAAAAATTTCATATTCGTCTTCTACAGTAATAATTTTCGGGTTTCCCATGGTATCTCTTTTGGGACCAGATTCCCACAATGTATAATAAAGATTTTGAAATATCTTGAAATATGGCTTCCTCCTGTTTGGAAACATTTACTTGCACGTATACGCAGATCATATCTCGCATCTGAACTTTTGAAAATAATTTATGCCTTGGCATTCAAAATGCCGTAAATAATGTTGATCGTGTCAATTATCAGCAGACCAGTTGTGCATAGATATATGGATAAGCGACTTATTTACACCTACTTTGTTGGATTAAGATTGAAAAGAATAAAATTATTAAAATTATTTATAGCCGTGACTATTTATGTAGAAAATTGCAATTTTACAGCGGCCCGACTATACATAAAATGACCTAGATGGCTTTTAAATTTACATAGTTTACGCACTTCTCTAAATATACACTTTTCTTTATAATACCGTCACAATATATCTGATTTTTATTCTTTTGAAACAGCATATTTAAAATCTCCAGAGAGGATTAAGTTTTCTAAATAACATAAGTCGTAAAATCCTGAGTAAAGTAATTATTATTGTACTTATTTTTAAAGCGGAACTTTAAATTGAAGAATAAAGAGAAAACTAATGTATTTTCTCAGTTTCAAAATAATTTAAAATTAAAATCCAATGCACTACCATTATTGCAATCGTAATTTTCCAACAGATATGAACATTTAACAAAATCTTCGCGTGGGATTTGAAAATTGCTTTGATATTCCCACGGGCATAAACGACTGCTAACTTGAAACATCCGCTATTCCATCTTGAGTGGTGAAGAATTTAAAATTAAAACATTACATCTATAAGTGGGAATGGTGTGGTAGACTTTTTGCTAATTAAATTATAAGTAGTTATTTGTATTCTAAGAATACTTCGTCTGAGCGTGTGAGAAAATTAGTAGTTTCAGTAAAAAGGAATTACATTCAAGAACGAGATATAAAATGTGGATCTCGGTTTTTGCAGATTCACAGGAAATAATTCCATACAAGAATATCATTAAAATACCGTGTTGCGTTGCATTTTGAATTATAAGTCCATTCTCCAAATCATATAAGAAATTACGAAAAAAATGCCGCATAATGGCGATAAGCTGATTGCTGGTTACAGCCATAAAAACTGTTCCTTTATATTCAAAGGCGTATGGTTGACGATTTGCTTATTGAAAATTGCATGTGATTTATTATTAATTATATTTATATAATAGCCATTTGATAATAACTTTTTTTTCATGAAAACAAACAATTTAAACGAAAAATAGAACATATTATTAATATAATACACGAAGACATAAAAGCTATAAAAAAATGTAACAAACTTAACAAATTAGCATAATAAATTAACAACGTAACATTCTGAAAATAAAAGCTATAACATTTACCAAAGAATAACGTTATATACAGAAGATAGCAAAGTAACAATTCAACACTCATAAAGTCATAAATGAAGCTGGAACGTTTAGATTGACTTCTCTACCGCAGGTAGCAGGGTCAAGCGTAGGGTATAGACACGAGTCCACAACAGCAGGTGTTAGTTTGATGGCCGTTGATGGTATACCTACATACCTCTTCTACAATGTTTTACTGAATTACTTTACGATTAGTAATAAAGTGCTTTATTGTGTGTAAAACGAATTTGGTAGACTGGATTTCCAGTAATTGTAAAAGACATATTCGGCCGCATGTACTTAACAGCAGCAACAACAAAATATTTTATTGTTAGTGACAGACGGGGCTGAGTATATGTTTAAAGCAGCTACATCGCTTAAAAAGTCTTGTTCTAATTTATTGTATATAAACTGTCTGCTTCATGCCTTTCACCGTGTGGCAGAAAATATTCGAAGCAGTTATAAGATGTCGACAAACTAAGAGCAAATACAAACATTTTTGTTTCAAATCTCCACAATGCATTAAAGAATTTCACAAATCATGCATAAGAATTTCTGAACATCTACAGCCGATATTTGCAAGATGGGGACTTCGCTGAAAGCCGCTTTTTATTAATTATGGAAACACTTATGGAATAATATTCACAATTCGATGAGTAATAATAATTGCATCAAACGGCTGGGTATGTAGTCTCTTGTCATCTGTTCTGATTTTTTGTACAAAATACCAATTTTCTCCCACCATCTTACAAGTTATGACGTCATCGAACTTTATTGTAGTATGTCTATATTTTTTACGAATAGTGGATTCTCCTGATATTGCTTTTCTGAATTCGGCAATACCGCGTAAGTAGGGTCTGAAGTGAATAGCTTTCAAGATACATGATGTTAAAGTTTGTGAAAACCACTTATGGAATAAAATTCATAATTCGATGAGTAATAATGATTGCATGAAACATCTCTAGTCACCTGTTCCGATTTTTTTTTTGTCCAAAACGTCAATTAAAAACTAATTAGATACTATAGTGGAAAAAATTATTTTACTAATGTAAAACATTTAAAATAAACCAAGCAAAAGTAAGGAGAAACTTTCAGTCTCAATGACGTATATGCTCAAAATGTTCACCATTCACTTGCCGACAATCAACAAATCTTTCATGAAATTCCCTACGAACGTTATTTAAAGTCTCTGATGAAATATTCTTAATTTCAGTTCTTATTTATCCTGTAAATCCTCATGATTATTCAGCCCGTCACATATATTTTGAAATTCATATAGCTACATAGAAAAAAATCCAATGGTGTTAGGCCTGGTGACCTACCTGGCCATTCGATTGAACCTTTCCGTCCAATTCATCTGTTTGGGAAGCTTTAAATGAAATATTAACGCACAGGTAGAACAAAATATGCTGCAGCTCTGTTCTGCTGGAACCCTGTTACTAGGTATGTTAGGATCCATATCATTGGAATAAAAGTCTATCAAAGCAGGGATTATTTCATTTGTAAGCATTTCCGAATATCTTTGACATGTCATGTTTTCAATGAAAATGGGAGTAATTACACCAACAATCCCCGCCCAAACATTAAACTTTTGCGTATGATTCTGATGTATCCAGTGATCATTTACGGCAGCCCAGTACTTACAGTTTTGTCGGTTTATATCTTTATTAAAAACGAAAGTAGCCTTGTTCGGTAAAAGAATGTCTGCAGAAGATATCACGTTTTTGTTCAGCAAATCTATCATCTCCTCACAGAATTACCCTCTGCGATATGGATCGTCTTCGGCCAATTCTTGCACATACTGCAGTTTCTATGGATGCAATTTTTTTTTTAAGCACCTCAAAATGGTTGTATGGCTGACACCGTTTAGGAAAGCAATTTGACGTAAAGTGTCTTTGAATTCTCTTGAACACCTAGCAAAATATTACCTTTCACCTCATTTTCCACAAAATTAGGATTTCTTCTGTTTGGTTTAACGTATCCCCATGTTCTCGAACCTGTGCATAGATTTTTGATACAGTTTCTTGTGCAAGTGGTAGCAAGGGTATTTCTGATTAAAAAGGTTCACAACTTCTACTTGAATTCTTCACCTATCTCCATGTCCAATCATCATTTAGATTTCCATTCGATGAGTTTTAGTCAAGTGTCGAATTTTGGTTAAGTAGTTTAAATTACATGACAAATATATTATCTCAATTGAAATGGAAAATATTTAGTTCACACCCCACTTAAGCAGTATTACCGAACTCAGAAAAAGCAATATTTTCCATTATTCGGGATAAAAAATAGAGTACCATAAATTTTTTTTTGAAAAGGTCATAACTTGTAAAGTGTTGAGGGAAAATTGGCGTTTTGTATAAAAATAATCAGAACAGTTAACTAGAGGTTACACACCCAGGCGATTAATATAATTATAGAGTGGAATGAAAAATAATATTAACTGAAAATTTTTTGTTAATTATTATTTACTAACTTTTGCAAATCTTATCACAGATAAGTATAACATATATCTTTTTAAACAATTATTTTCCCGGCTATTTGCCAAAACGCTGAAACTTGGATTACAAAAAAAGATAATATGCACATTATGTTCAGTACTACCGACTCAATAATGTTATTTTTAATTTCAACTATTCTGTCTAGTAAAACCAAAAATAAATAAAACACAAGGTACTCACCAGTTGACACTCACTTTAAAAAACTTTAAAATATCTACCGACACATGTTTCTGCTTGCCATAGCGTTATATTTTATCCTCTTCTGTTAATTTATGGTAGGCAGCTTTTTGAACGTTACTGATTGTCTAATGAAATAAACGTTTTGAATCTGCAAGTTTCAGTGTCGTATTGTATCTTATCAATAATCGTGCAATGAATCATATCATGTATTATCCATTACAACAATAGCTTCATTTGGATGTTTATTAAGTACATCTGAAATCCATTTTTTAAAAACGTGTGCATTAATTTTTTCATGATAATCAGCTGTACTCCTAGATCCAAAAAGAAGCAGTCTGTTTTCTACAATATCACACAAATTTGGGCAACTGTCCTGCACACCAACATCAAACGGATCGCAGGTAGTGAAATCCCACGATTAAATTTTTAGTATATTTATGTAGAACTCTTATAAATTGCTTACTTTAATGTCAGTTGGAATAAAATATAAATTAAGTTGATACGTGTTCCACTAATTGTATGATCCGTTATTTACGCACAATAATGTATCGCGAACAAAATTTACAAATCAATAGCTGCAGGACTCCGAGTAGTTTAATTGGAATCAAAGAGAATTTTCACAAAAGTAGGTTTATTAAATGGATCCATTACGATTTTACAGTTCGACGTTTGATATTTTTAATCCTGTTTTCCAATATTCCTTTAAATGAGGTAGTAAATTATGAGAGGCCACTAGAAGTAAAATAAAATAATGTCATTAACAATACGTGTTATACAGAGGGGGGCAATACTGAGTCGGACTTCGATATCTCTATGATAGCTAGAAATTAAAAAAAAATACAAGTAAACTAGATAAAAAAGTCTATAACCGGAAATTATTTTCGAAAGGCGAAATTATAGGATCAAGTACCTTTTTTTTTAAATGGAATGTATATCAATACATTTTTTGAGGCCTCTATCTAGACTTTATTCATTCCTGTATTACTATTGACTATCTCCTAACCATTTGGATGTAATGAATTTTTTTGTTCAAATAATGTCATCTGCAGATGTTTATTGAAAAAATCACCAAAGTCAGGATTATGGGTTTTAAAAAAAACTTATGTAAATACTAGTTACGAAACATCTAATTAATGTTTTTGAATCATTTTTACTTCCTAAAAATATACAAGGTGGCCAAAAATTATTTTTTAATTAAGAACTTTTTAAATTGAATTTTCTCAATTTTTTCAACAATGTGATATAGAAATGAAAAACGAACATTTTTTGTAAGTACTTCCCTATGTCTAATTGCAACCATTTTCGTACAAAACACGCCAGCGGAGACTGTTTCCGAAGGTAAAGACGTGTTTTTGCAAGTCGTACAGGCTTTCCTATGTAGGCGTCTCTTTTCAAAAGTAAGAAGAGTGTTCCACTAACTTTTTGTCTTAATGGCCTCATATTGTGCAAGTACGTATACAGATATATCACCCATAATAGTATATAAATACATGGAACAAGAAAACTATGGATGATTGAGAAAATCTAAAAGCATAGTTAGTTGAAGCGTGCAAAAATACATAGGAAGCGGACATTTTTTTGCTTGGGACAAAAATAGTGTTAACCAGTGAATCCTTGTGCACAAAAATACACACCATAAAGTAACTTTTGGGGAGTGAAAAGGCGTTTCATAAATTCTACAGGGGTTTTCAGTTGCCCAGTATCGACAGCTTTGTTTATTAACAAAACCATTTAAGGAGAAATGTGCTTCATCCGTCATAAATACAGAATGTTCAATATATGGAATGCTATTGCGTAGTTCTAAGAATCTTTCACAAAAATGGATGTGATCTTGCTTATCCCGCTTTGTTAGTTTTTGTGCACTAACATTTCTGTACGGAAGAAATTTCATCTTATAGAACATCAGTCGGATACTAGGCTCAGAGAAATATTATGTTGCTGCATGTTTCGCGCAGGTGTTTTTCGAACATGAAAATTTTGTTGTACTCGTATAACGGAATTAAATTTAGTAAAGTTTACGCCAAGTAATACAACAAGTGTATGATTATTGAAAATTAAATTCGTTCGATTATGAGAAACAAAATATATTGTTTGGTTTCCTAAATGCAACATATTTTGTTTCGAAGAAAAGAACGAATTTGCGACAATCCTTAATTAAACGAGTTGTATTTTTGTTAAGATTATTTCTCAGAAAAAAAATTAAATTAGCGTTAAAACCATTTAAATAATGGTTTATAAATGAATGTTAATTTTAAACTTACAATTAATTGTTACAATTGAAGGTAGTGGTATGGATAAGTAATAGTAGTAGTAGTAGTAGTAGCTACTTATTTTACTAGGCTAAAGCAGCCTACACACACTGAAATATGTTGTGATCAATGCATCGATTCCCAGATGTGATCATGCAAGTTGCAGACTGGCATCTGCGTAATGTGGGGCGAACTGAA
Source organism: Rhamnusium bicolor (assembly GCA_029963845.1). Lineage (NCBI taxonomy): Eukaryota > Metazoa > Arthropoda > Insecta > Coleoptera > Cerambycidae > Rhamnusium > Rhamnusium bicolor. Next base: position 504,700 of record JANEYF010003022.1, read on the forward strand.
ACTGATGCAAGTTTCATGAAACCTAGAAGTCGATGCGTACATCGCAACTTGTTTAAGTGTGTGTAAGCCCCTTAATGGGCCATAGGCCGTTTTTGCCTACTCCTACAGTTTAATGTGGACTCTGATCACGGTCCTTGATTTTCAACTAACCCATCGCCTGGGCCTGCCCACTTGCACCGCTGGAAGATTGGCAAGCCTCCTGGATAGGTCTCTTCGACCATCTACCTGGGTTTGCTTATCTGCCTGCATCAGGTTAGCGGCCTTTCTAGGGTAGTCAGTTGACAGCCTACCGACTGTTAGACAAGCTATCGGTCATCGATTCAATTACCGGAGTCGATCAGTGTTGCTTAACTTCACTGATCGAATATCGGAAATTAAACGTATGACCATACCTCATTCCTTGTGGATGGAAAAAGGTGTTAATTAGCAAATTGCTAATTTGTCAGAAAAACGTGTTTACCAACCTTTATTCACCAAAGACACGGAGTTATGTTGTTTCGGTATCTAATTGTATGTATCTAGTCATAGAAACGTAACGAAATATTGAAGATAAATTATTGTAACATCACAACACCTTCATTGAATAAGATACTCCAATTTTTGAAACAATGCAGTTAACGCCTTTATCCATCCACCCCTTCAATTATTGAATGTAGTATCATCTAAGTTGAATTCCTTTTCCATTCTGACCAACAATGACATTTCAGTTGACGTATGTATTAACTTGCTTTTCGTAACTATGGAAACAGGATCTCAGCCATAGGGCTTTTCTTGCTTTTCAGTATGATTAAAACTACCAATAACCAGGTGAAATACAAAAATTAAATCACAGGCCCTGTTGGTCCTCCAATGATTCCTTAGTGTGTTGTGGAGTTGAGAATCGTCGTGACCTTTCTTCTTGTGATGCCCAATATTGCCTCAGATTCGAGTCGGGGCTCCTCGACTATAAGTCTAGCCAATTCATCGGTCTTCTCATTGTCTGGAGCCCTGGTATGTCCGGGGATTCACACTAATCTTACTTGTTCGTGCCTGGCAAGTTCTTTTAGGACTTCCTCACACTCCTGAATGAGAGCTTTCATCCTGCGGGAACACCCCGCTTTTAGAGCAGCCTGGTTATCGATGAACAGTCATATAGTGCAGTAGACCAGAGCGTTGAGCGTTAAGCAAAAAAAGTAGCTGGTTTACTTCCTATCAACTTTCGTGATCAAATCCCGGTTTCGACTGAAAAAGTCGAACGGATTGGTTGTGTGCGTTTTTTAACTATGTATTATGTTTATTATAGTGAAGGAAAGTAAAGGAAATAAAAGTTTTGCCGTGAAAAAACACAAACCTAATATAAATGAAGAACTTTTGTATTAACAAAAAAGAGAAGAAGAGGGATGAAGATAGAGAAATATAGTTTTATACAAGTCTTAAATTTAAATTTCAATCAAATTGAAGAAAACGTAAATATACTTCTGATTAACCGACTACAATGAATGAAAATAAATTTTTGTTAGATTCAAAACAATTTATTGTCAAATTATTTATAAACAATATTTTCGTTCGCTCTGCACAACCGCTGGCAGCTGAAATGTTATCTTTTTTTTCATAAATTTAATTGCTTGACTTAAAACCGTTTTGATATTTTTTGTTGTTATATTACCTTGTTTAATTTTGTTATATCTTAGTTTAGTTTAAGTGTAGAACACATTTATACAGAAGTAAACCAAGGCTTGATACTCAACTTAATAAAATTAATTATTTATTACTAGAATGCGACTTAATAGCCTCTAAAGATTAATAAACCAGGGAACTGAGAGTTCTCATAAGTTCTTTCTAAAAATTGCCGAAGAAAATTAAGTTATTAATCTATCTCTTTCGATTATTAAAGGGAAGTATTCTTACAAAATAAATATCTACAAATTGTTCGACTTTATTAGTAATATCATAATCCCTGATGATAATACATTTTCTTCTAATTGAATTATTAGCCAAGAACATTGTCTTTATATGCCTTAGAAAGATACGCAATGATTACGTGAGAATCCAGCGACCACGGGAAGTACATGTGTGGGCGAAAACAGTTCAGAACATAATTCTAGACTCCTTTGATAAAAGTTTACACCAACCAATATATCAACTTTGTGCGTTGTTGATTTATGCCTTAGTATTTGTTACATTATGTATAGAACGATATAAATATATAGTGACCACTGTTGATCGTCTTTTATTTTTCATGCAGTAAATTATTAAAAACTTGAATGTCCCACTAGTCTGTTATTTTGTAATAATAACGCTATTTTGAGATACATTAAAAGAGAAATAATGCCCTAGGGTGTTATGAATATCCATAAAGCCCTAAGGCATTATAAATTTATAGCGGTATAACATTTTCACTACAACACAACACAAATCAACTAAATGGTGATGGCGTTATTGACCAACAAAATATGTTGCATGTTGTTTACAAACAATTTTGATTATTATTCTCTTTTAAATCAAATCACCCTAAGGATAATAGATATGAAATCAAATTAATCAATCATAATTTTCAAAGAATTTTTGAATTAAATAACAGACTAGTAGGGCATTAAACATTGAAGGAACCATGGATGTTATAGGATAATGACGCCCTCGGTCGACGTACATTTCCTCGGGCCAGAGATACTCGGGAAGTACACTGCCGACCTCGGTACGTTATTATCCTTATAACTAGAGCTGTCCGAGGTCACCTGGCCGACAGAACCGTCATATGACTCATATGTTTACATCATATCATAATACTTGAATAAGTACAGTAAATGGAAATAAATTTTAACAATAATGTTACATTTTATAAAAATTTGTATAAAACTCACCCTTTTAAGCAGATTTATGAAGTAGGTTGGTTGTCGTCATCACAAAGTGGGGAAGATCTATAGTATAATAGCATCAGGTATGTTTCTTCAGCTGTCTCCGTCAGCGATGTTCGCTTTGGTGAAAAAATATGTTTTGCATTTTGAAAATGACCATTCGACATCTACGGATGTAATACAGGCATAAGTAAAACAATCTGTGAACTCACTTAACGAAGTTGTAGATGCACCATCACAAATTTGTCTTAATTTGCTAAAATCAGGATCTTTCTGTAATACACTCTCGAATTTTTCACTAACGCGATTATTTTTTGCGTCATTTATAGCCTGTAGCTGTGTATTTACGTCGTCCACTATTTGCAGCGATTTCACTAACGACAACGAACTATTTTGCAATTTTTCTATTGCGTCGTGTAGTCCTCTATAATTGTTATTAATAGTTTTTAAATCTGTTTCAAGGGAAACGTCTTGAAAGCTTGTCTGGTTTTCCCCAATAGCTGCAGCCTCGTTAGGGTTGAACTGTAGTATCACAACTTTTATTTGTTGAAAATATTCAGCATAATAAAAACCCTCTTTCAACCACGTTCTCCAACGTATAGGAATCGGCTCTGGTGGTTCAGGGATACCAGGACACTGTCTGTGAAATGCTCGAAGCCGTTTAGGAGATTTGAGAAAAACTTTTTTTGTATTTGCTATTAATGCATCTACCTCTGGAAAACATTTTCGAATCGTTTCTGCCACAAGATGCACTTTACACGTAACATATAAAAACCTACAATTGTCTCTTTGAAAAGAACGGCCTACCATGCGCAATGTCGCAGCACCATCAGTCACAAACATCAATACCTGACTTGTTGAAATTTTTCGAATGTCTCCAACACCCCGTAATTATTTCGCCAGTACACGCAGTTAGTCTTTTACTAGCTAGTTTAAGAGGGCCCAGTACACGTACTATAATATTTAAAATAGAATTTTTTTTACAATCTGTCGTCTCGTCAATACATAACCAGAGCCGTGTATTTGTTAATCCACATTTAATCCTATTTACAATGTCTTCACGAACAGCTGGAATATATCTACGTAACGATGTATGACTTGGTAAGTTCACCTGGGGATTGTATTTATTCCAAAACTTCCGGAATGGTTGTTTATCCAGTATGTGTAGCGGAATATTACAGGCTATTAACATTAACAATAAATCAAACATAAACTGAGTTGTCAAAGGCATGCCATTTTTTTTATTTTGATGTTGCACGGTGTTGATGACGACGACAATCTGTTTTGTGCCAGCACATTAAGTCTTGATTACAAACTTTACAAATTATTTTACATCCGTCATAGAATAAATCCGGAAATTCACCGATAAATTTATTCACTGTGTCCGCGTACGGTCGTTTTTTACCCTTTGGCGCGTTTGACATTATGTATAATTTACAGGTACAACCTCACACATTAACCTTTCAAATAAGACTGCAGCGTAAATCACTTCTAAATCGGCACGTGTGACGCTATCGCAAGACCGTGGCTGTACTCCAGCCACCTCGGACAGCTCTACTTATAACACCCTTGATACCTTAATAGATAGAAGTAACAGTAATTATGATCGTAAGGTAGTTTATATATATATATATATATATATATATATATATATATATATATATATATACATAGTTTTTAAGAAGTTTATATTCTTTTTTATTTCTTGAACCTTGTTTCTATATATTTTCTTGCTGTTTTTTCTTGGGAATTTGGTTCTTGTTTTAATAATTAATTTTTTAAATTGTGATGGAATTCATTTATTATTATTATTATTATTTATTTTTGTTTATGACGTTAGCTATAATGGATTTTAGAAAATCTGATATGTTGTTTGATGGGGATTGAATGCATGATACAATTGGTCTAAGTGGTATATCTGGCTTGTGTAATTTAGGGAGGCCATATATTTTAGGGGCTAGAGCATTATGTATTTTTAAGTTTTTAGCGGAGGTGGGTGAGATATAGGCTTTTTTTTCCCATTTGTTAATTATGTCGTTATTTTTTTTTTGGAATTGATTAGTTGGATCTCTTTTTATGAGCTTGTACGTAGATTGGTCTTGTAGTAGGTTATTCATTTTTTTATGATAATCATCCGTTTTCATTATTACTGTTTTATTTGATTTGTCCGGTTTTAGGATAAGAAGTTGTGGGTTATTTTTTATGAAATATTTTGTTTCTTTAATTTTTTTTATTGAGTTGTTTTTGTTTCGGAGTTATTTGTTGTTGTTTTGTGATGTGGTTGGATATTGTATTGTGTATGTCACTTCTAATTTCGTCTTTTTTATTTATGTCATATTTTTGAATAGTGCTTTCAATGTTACAAATTATATTGTTTATTGGAATGTCTTTGGAACTTGTTGTGTGGGTAGCGTAGTTTGGTCCAAGGGCTAGTATTTCTTGAATATTTTCGGGGATTTCAGTGTTAGTCAGATTTTCTATCCAGTTTGAATAATGGTTGTCTGTTTGTTTTTGTGTTGGTTGTTGTTTTCTTAAATTTTTTATTTTGTTTATATTTTTATTTTTAATGAGGTTGAATTTTTTTTCATATTTAATATTTTCTGTTTGAAAGAATTTGTTAATAATGTCGGTGGGTAAACTTTTTCTTAGATTGTTTTCTGTATTTTTTATGTTGTGAGCTATTTTTTTTAAATTGTGATTATTATCCGATATAAGTAGATTAATTAGATTTGATTTAAATTTTTCCAGTACCACATTTTCGAATTTTTGTTTAAGGTTTACATTGTTTAAACATATATGATCTAAATTAATGTTGAGAAATTTTGGGTATAGTTTTTCGTGTTTGCATCGTAATAAGAATATGTTTCGATTTTTTTGGTTTATCAAGTTAGTATTTAATTTTGAGTAATATTTCATTTGTTTCACTGTGTGTTGTCCATACTGTTCTTGGATCTGTTGGTAGAATGGCATCGTTTCACCCGTGCCTAATATATTGTTTTTAAGAAGTTTATATTCTTTTTTTATTTCTTGAACCTTGTTTCTATATATTTTTCTTGCTGTTTTTTTCTTGGGAATTTGGTTCTTGTTTTAATAATTAATTTTTTAAATTGTGATGGAATTCATTTATTATTTTTTTTCCGTATAAACGTTTCGGTATGGATTTATACCTTTTTCAATATATTCTAAAATTGAATTACTAAAATTAACTTACTGTCTATGATTACATAAATACAAATTAATTAACATACCTTAAATTTAGATTCTTAAATGTGGCACTAAAATACTTTATTCACGTCTTTTTTTTAATGGTTCTTGTACACTTTTAATTATATTTCTTTTTGTATATCATTGTTCTGTTCTCTCTATGAGCACAAACGATGAACTGATTTTTAAAATATACTATTTTGTTAGTTTCTTCTCCACCATGTGTTGGTTTATTGTTTAATCTTTTAAAGAGGCTGGCAAGTGCCTTAAAATATTTGTATCGGTTTAGGTACCTACGTTTGTTTACAGACTTTCGTTTCTGTTTCATACTTGACCAATTTTTGTTATAGGTTTTGATTGTTTTTTTAATTATTATTATTATCTCTAGTGAGATTAAGAATTTTTATTTCTATGTTGTTGTTTGATTGAAAGTTATCTAATTGTGTGTTTTTTTAATGTTTTTTTTTTTAAATTTTATGTGGTGGTTATTTTATTCGTTTGGTTAAGTAGTAAGTTGTTGTAGATTTTATTTAAGTTTTGTGTGTCTGTTTTGTCATTTACTGTGTTTGGATTTTTTTTTATTTCTATCATTTCGAGAATTTCTCTTTTCTTGTTGTGGGTTTCCAAATTCGACTTCAACAATACAAAAATAATTGCAACGGAAACCCACAACAAGAAAAGAGAAATTCTCGAAATGATAGAAATAAAAAAAAATCCAAACACAGTAAATGACAAAACAGACACACAAAACTTAAATAAAATCTACAACAACTTACTACTTAACCAAACGAATAAAATAACCACCACATAAAATTTAAAAAAAAAACATTAAAAAACACACAATTAGACAACTTTCAATCAAACAACAACATAGAAATAAAAATTCTTAATCTCACTAGAGATAATAATAATAATTAAAAAAACGATCAAAACCTATAACAAAAATTGGTCAAGTATGAAACAGAAACAAAAGTCTGTAAACAAACGTAGGTACCTAAACCGATACAAATATTTTTAGGCACTTGCCAGCCTCTTTAAAAGATTAAACAATAAACCAACACATGGTGGAGAAGAAACTAACAAAATAGTATAATTTAAAAATCAGTTCATCGTTTGTGCTCATAGAGAGAACAGAACAATGATATACAAAAAAGAAATATAATTAAAAGTGTACAAGAACCATTAAAAAAAAGACGTGAATAAAGTATTTTAGTGCCACATTTAAGAATCTAAATTTAAGGTATGTTAATTAATTTGAATTTATGTAATCATAGACAGTAAGTTAATTTTAGTAATTCAATTTTAGAATATATTGAAAAAGGTATAAATCCATACCGAAACGTTTATACGGAAAAAAATAATAAATGAATTCCATCACAATTTAAAAAATTAATTATTAAAACAAGAACCAAATTCCCAAGAAAAAACAGCAAGAAAATATATAGAAACAAGGTTCAAGAAATAAAAAAGAATATAAACTTCTTAAAAACAATATATTAGGCACGGGTGAAACGATGCCATTCTACCAACAGATCCAAGAACAGTATGGACAACACACAGTGAAACAAATGGAATATTACTCAAAATTAAATACTAACTTGATAATCCAAAAAAAATCGAAACATATTCTTATTACGATGCAAACACGAAAAACTACACCCAAAATTTCTCAACATTAATTTAGATCATATATGTTTAAACAATGTAAACCTTAAACAAAAATTCGAAAATGTGGTACTGGAAAAATTTAAATCAAATCTAATTAATCTACTTATATCGGATAATAATCACAATTTAAAAAAAATAGCTCACAACATAAAAAATACAGAAAACAATCTAAGAAAAAGTTTACCCACCGACATTATTAACAAATTCTTTCAAACAGAAAATATTAAATATGAAAAAAAATTCAACCTCATTAAAAATAAAAATATAAACAAAATAAAAAATTTAAGAAAACAACAACCAACACAAAAACAAACAGACAACCATTATTCAAACTGGATAGAAAATCTGACTAACACTGAAATCCCCGAAAATATTCAAGAAATACTAGCCCTTGGACCAAACTACGCTACCCACACAACAAGTTTCAAAGACATTCCAATAAATAATATAATTTGTAACATTGAAAGCACTATTCAAAAATATGACATAAATAAAAAAGACGAAATTAGAAGTGACATACACAATACAATATCCAACCACATCACAAAACAACAACAAATAACTCCGAAACAAAAACAACTCAATAAAAAAATTAAAGAAACAAAATACTTCATAAAAAATAACCCACAACTTCTTATCCTAAAACCGGACAAATCAAATAAAACAGTAATAATGAACACGGATGATTATCATAAAAAATGAATAACCTACTACAAGACCAATCTACGTACAAGCTCATAAAAAGAGATCCAACTAATCAATTCCAAAAAAAAAATAACGACATAATTAACAAATGGGAAAAAAAAGCCTATATCTCACCCACCTCCGCTAAAAACTTAAAAATACATAATGCTCTAGCCCCTAAAATATATGGCCTCCCTAAATTACACAAGCCAGATATACCACTTAGACCAATTGTATCATGCATTCAATCCCCATCAAACAACATATCAGATTTTCTAAAATCCATTATAGCTAACGTCATAAACAAAAATAAATATTATATCAAAGATTCCTGGCAATTCAAAAACAAAATTAAAAATATAAAGGTACCGACAGACTACATTCTTATATCACTAGATGTAATATCCCTATATACAAACATACCAATAAACTTAGCAAAAAACATAGTCGAAAAACAATGGAACAAAATTAAACCCCACACAACTTTACCATTAAAAGAATTCCTGGAAGCCTTAGACTACGCCCTTACATCAACATACTTTCAATATAAAGAAAACTATTATCAACAAATCGAAGGTTGTGCCATGGGGGCCTCAATATCCAGTGTAATCGCACAATTAGTACTTGAAGATCTCGAAAGTACAATAATACCCCAGATAAACTTCGACATACCATTTTTTTACAGATACGTTGATGACTGTATCACACTTATACCGCAGAATAAAATTAATTACATTCTAGACTTATTCAACTCATACCATAGCAAATTACAATTCACAATAGAAATAGAAAAAAATCATAACTTAAACTTTCTGGACCTGACTCTAACAAAAACGAACAACACAATCAGAACACAATGGTTTACCAAAAACACATGGACAGAAAGATATACAAATTTTACGTCAAACCATCCTATTTGCCAAAAAAAAAAGTGTAGTTATAGGGCTAGCAGACAGAGCTATCACACTCTCAGACCCGGAATATAGACAAGACGCAATAAATAAAGCCAAAGGCGCACTTACAAAAAACAATTACCCCAATACATTCATTAACGCTATTTTCAAAAAACGAATAAATAAGTTTTACAATGACAACACACAGACGAACGAAAAACCTAAAAATAACAACCCTCAAACAAACTATATATCTATACCATATACAAAAGGACTATCCGAGCAAATAGGAAAAAAGTTAAAAAAAACACAACATCAAAGTCAGTCACAAAGGACACAATCTACTTAAGTCCAACTACAGTAAATTAAAAAGTAGAGTACCCAATTCAAAAAAAACTCACGTAATATATGAAATACCTTGTGAAAACTGCAACAAAGTATATATAGGACAAACTTCCCAACATTTAGAAAAAAGAATTCAGGCACATAAATATGATAAAATTAATAAAACGGCTCTTACAAAACATACACAGACAACAAAACACAAATTCGACTTCAACAATACAAAAATAATTGCAACGGAAAACCACAACAAGAAAAGAGAAATTCTCGAAATGATAGAAATAAAAAAAAATCCAAACACAGTAAATGACAAAACAGACACACAAAACTTAAATAAAATCTACAACAACTTACTACTTAACCAAACGAATAAAATAACCACCACATAAAATTTAAAAAAAAAACATTAAAAAACACACAATTAGACAACTTTCAATCAAACAACAACATAGAAATAAAAATTCTTAATCTCACTAGAGATAATAATAATAATTAAAAAAACAATCAAAACCTATAACAAAAATTGGTCAAGTATGAAACAGAAACGAAAGTCTGTAAACAAACGTAGGTACCTAAACCGATACAAATATTTTAAGGCACTTGCCAGCCTCTTTAAAAGATTAAACAATAAACCAACACATGGTGGAGAAGAAACTAACAAAATAGTATATTTTAAAAATCAGTTCATCGTTTGTGCTCATAGAGAGAACAGAACAATGATATACAAAAAGAAATATAATTAAAAGTGTACAAGAACCATTAAAAAAAAGACGTGAATAAAGTATTTTAGTGCCACATTTAAGAATCTAAATTTAAGGTATGTTAATTAATTTGAATTTATGTAATCATAGACAGTAAGTTAATTTTAGTAATTCAATTTTAGAATATATTGAAAAAGGTATAAATCCATACCGAAACGTTTATACGGAAAAAAATAATAAATGAATTCCATCACAATTTAAAAAATTAATTATTAAAACAAGAACCAAATTCCCAAGAAAAAACAGCAAGAAAATATATAGAAACAAGGTTCAAGAAATAAAAAAGAATATAAACTTCTTAAAAACAATATATTAGGCACGGGTGAAACGATGCCATTCTACCAACAGATCCAAGAACAGTATGGACAACACACAGTGAAACAAATGAAATATTACTCAAAATTAAATACTAACTTGATAAACCAAAAAAAATCGAAACATATTCTTATTACGATGCAAACACGAAAAACTACACCCAAAATTTCTCAACATTAATTTAGATCATATATGTTTAAACAATGTAAACCTTAAACAAAAATTCGAAAATGTGGTACTGGAAAAATTTAAATCAAATCTAATTAATCTACTTATATCGGATAACAATCACAATTTAAAAAAAATAGCTCACAACATAAAAAATACAGAAAACAATCTAAGAAAAAGTTTACCCACCGACATTATTAACAAATTCTTTCAAACAGAAAATATTAAATATGAAAAAAAATTCAACCTCATTAAAAATAAAAATATAAACAAAATAAAAAATTTAAGAAAACAACAACCAACACAAAAACAAACAGACAACCATTATTCAAACTGGATAGAAAATCTGACTAACACTGAAATCCCCGAAAATATTCAAGAAATACTAGCCCTTGGACCAAACTACGCTACCCACACAACAAGTTCCAAAGACATTCCAATAAATAATATAATTTGTAACATTGAAAGCACTATTCAAAAATATGACATAAATAAAAAAGACGAAATTAGAAGTGACATACACAATACAATATCCAACCACATCACAAAACAACAACAAATAACTCCGAAACAAAAACAACTCAATAAAAAAATTAAAGAAACAAAATACTTCATAAAAAATAACCCACAACTTCTTATCCTAAAACCGGACAAATCAAATAAAACAGTAATAATGAACACGGATGATTATCATAAAAAATGAATAACCTACTACAAGACCAATCTACGTACAAGCTCATAAAAAGAGATCCAACTAATCAATTCCAAAAAAAAAATAACGACATAATTAACAAATGGGAAAAAAAAGCCTATATCTCACCCACCTCCGCTAAAAACTTAAAAATACATAATGCTCTAGCCCCTAAAATATATGGCCTCCCTAAATTACACAAGCCAGATATACCACTTAGACCAATTGTATCATGCATTCAATCCCCATCAAACAACATATCAGATTTTCTAAAATCCATTATAGCTAACGTCATAAACAAAAATAAATATTATATCAAAGATTCCTGGCAATTCAAAAACAAAATTAAAAATATAAAGGTACCGACAGACTACATTCTTATATCACTAGATGTAATATCCCTATATACAAACATACCAATAAACTTAGCAAAAAACATAGTCGAAAAACAATGGAACAAAATTAAACCCCACACAACTTTACCATTAAAAGAATTCCTGGAAGCCTTAGACTACGCCCTTACATCAACATACTTTCAATATAAAGAAAACTATTATCAACAAATCGAAGGTTGTGCCATGGGGGCCTCAATATCCAGTGTAATCGCACAATTAGTACTTGAAGATCTCGAAAGTACAATAATACCCCAGATAAACTTCGACATACCATTTTTTTACAGATACGTTGATGACTGTATCACACTTATACCGCAGAATAAAATTAATTACATTCTAGACTTATTCAACTCATACCATAGCAAATTACAATTCACAATAGAAATAGAAAAAAATCATAACTTAAACTTTCTGGACCTGACTCTAACAAAAACGAACAACACAATCAGAACACAATGGTTTACCAAAAACACATGGACAGAAAGATATACAAATTTTACGTCAAACCATCCTATTTGCCAAAAAAAAAGTGTAGTTATAGGGCTAGCAGACAGAGCTATCACACTCTCAGACCCGGAATATAGACAAGACGCAATAAATAAAGCCAAAGGCGCACTTACAAAAAACAATTACCCCAATACATTCATTAACGCTATTTTCAAAAAACGAATAAATAAGTTTTACAATGACAACACACAGACGAACGAAAAACCTAAAAATAACAACCCTCAAACAAACTATATATCTATACCATATACAAAAGGACTATCCGAGCAAATAGGAAAAAAGTTAAAAAAAACACAACATCAAAGTCAGTCACAAAGGACACAATCTACTTAAGTCCAACTACAGTAAATTAAAAAGTAGAGTACCCAATTCAAAAAAAACTCACGTAATATATGAAATACCTTGTGAAAACTGCAACAAAGTATATATAGGACAAACTTCCCAACATTTAGAAAAAAGAATTCAGGCACATAAATATGATAAAATTAATAAAACGGCTCTTACAAAACATACACAGACAACAAAACACAAATTCGACTTCAACAATACAAAAATAATTGCAACGGAAAACCACAACAAGAAAAGAGAAATTCTCGAAATGATAGAAATAAAAAAAAATCCAAACACAGTAAATGACAAAACAGACACACAAAACTTAAATAAAATCTACAACAACTTACTACTTAACCAAACGAATAAAATAACCACCACATAAAATTTAAAAAAAAAACATTAAAAAACACACAATTAGACAACTTTCAATCAAACAACAACATAGAAATAAAAATTCTTAATCTCACTAGAGATAATAATAATAATTAAAAAAACAATCAAAACCTATAACAAAAATTGGTCAAGTATGAAACAGAAACGAAAGTCTGTAAACAAACGTAGGTACCTAAACCGATACAAATATTTTAAGGCACTTGCCAGCCTCTTTAAAAGATTAAACAATAAACCAACACATGGTGGAGAAGAAACTAACAAAATAGTATATTTTAAAAATCAGTTCATCGTTTGTGCTCATAGAGAGAACAGAACAATGATATACAAAAAGAAATATAATTAAAAGTGTACAAGAACCATTAAAAAAAAGACGTGAATAAAGTATTTTAGTGCCACATTTAAGAATCTAAATTTAAGGTATGTTAATTAATTTGAATTTATGTAATCATAGACAGTAAGTTAATTTTAGTAATTCAATTTTAGAATATATTGAAAAAGGTATAAATCCATACCGAAACGTTTATACGGAAAAAAATAATAAATGAATTCCATCACAATTTAAAAAATTAATTATTAAAACAAGAACCAAATTCCCAAGAAAAAACAGCAAGAAAATATATAGAAACAAGGTTCAAGAAATAAAAAGAATATAAACTTCTTAAAAACAATATATTAGGCACGGGTGAAACGATGCCATTCTACCAACAGATCCAAGAACAGTATGGACAACACACAGTGAAACAAATGAAATATTACTCAAAATTAAATACTAACTTGATAAACCAAAAAAAATCGAAACATATTCTTATTACGATGCAAACACGAAAAACTACACCCAAAATTTCTCAACATTAATTTAGATCATATATGTTTAAACAATGTAAACCTTAAACAAAAATTCGAAAATGTGGTACTGGAAAAATTTAAATCAAATCTAATTAATCTACTTATATCGGATAACAATCACAATTTAAAAAAAATAGCTCACAACATAAAAAAATACAGAAAACAATCTAAGAAAAAGTTTACCCACCGACATTATTAACAAATTCTTTCAAACAGAAAATATTAAATATGAAAAAAAAATTCAACCTCATTAAAAATAAAAATATAAACAAAATAAAAAATTTAAGAAAACAACAACCAACACAAAAACAAACAGACAACCATTATTCAAACTGGATAGAAAATCTGACTAACACTGAAATCCCCGAAAATATTCAAGAAATACTAGCCCTTGGACCAAACTACGCTACCCACACAACAAGTTCCAAAGACATTCCAATAAATAATATAATTTGTAACATTGAAAGCACTATTCAAAAATATGACATAAATAAAAAAGACGAAATTAGAAGTGACATACACAATACAATATCCAACCACATCACAAAACAACAACAAATAACTCCGAAACAAAAACAACTCAATAAAAAAATTAAAGAAACAAAATACTTCATAAAAAATAACCCACAACTTCTTATCCTAAAACCGGACAAATCAAATAAAACAGTAATAATGAACACGGATGATTATCATAAAAAATGAATAACCTACTACAAGACCAATCTACGTACAAGCTCATAAAAAGAGATCCAACTAATCAATTCCAAAAAAAAAAATAACGACATAATTAACAAATGGGAAAAAAAAGCCTATATCTCACCCACCTCCGCTAAAAACTTAAAAATACATAATGCTCTAGCCCCTAAAATATATGGCCTCCCTAAATTACACAAGCCAGATATACCACTTAGACCAATTGTATCATGCATTCAATCCCCATCAAACAACATATCAGATTTTCTAAAATCCATTATAGCTAACGTCATAAACAAAAATAAATATTATATCAAAGATTCCTGGCAATTCAAAAACAAAATTAAAAATATAAAGGTACCGACAGACTACATTCTTATATCACTAGATGTAATATCCCTATATACAAACATACCAATAAACTTAGCAAAAAACATAGTCGAAAAACAATGGAACAAAATTAAACCCCACACAACTTTACCATTAAAAGAATTCCTGGAAGCCTTAGACTACGCCCTTACATCAACATACTTTCAATATAAAGAAAACTATTATCAACAAATCGAAGGTTGTGCCATGGGGGCCTCAATATCCAGTGTAATCGCACAATTAGTACTTGAAGATCTCGAAAGTACAATAATACCCCAGATAAACTTCGACATACCATTTTTTTACAGATACGTTGATGACTGTATCACACTTATACCGCAGAATAAAATTAATTACATTCTAGACTTATTCAACTCATACCATAGCAAATTACAATTCACAATAGAAATAGAAAAAAATCATAACTTAAACTTTCTGGACCTGACTCTAACAAAAACGAACAACACAATCAGAACACAATAGTTTACCAAAAACACATGGACAGAAAGATATACAAATTTTACGTCAAACCATCCTATTTGCCAAAAAAAAAGTGTAGTTATAGGGCTAGCAGACAGAGCTATCACACTCTCAGACCCGGAATATAGACAAGACGCAATAAATTAAGCCAAAGGCGCACTTACAAAAAACAATTACCCCAATACATTCATTAACGCTATTTTCAAAAAACGAATAAATAAGTTTTACAATGACAACACACAGACGAACGAAAAACCTAAAAATAACAACCCTCAAACAAACTATATATCTATACCATATACAAAAGGACTATCCGAGCAAATAGGAAAAAAAGTTAAAAAAAAACACAACATCAAAGTCAGTCACAAAGGACACAATCTACTTAAGTCCAACTACAGTAAATTAAAAAGTAGAGTACCCAATTCAAAAAAAAACTCACGTAATATATGAAATACCTTGTGAAAACTGCAACAAAGTATATATAGGACAAACTTCCCAACATTTAGAAAAAAAGAATTCAGGCACATAAATATGATAAAATTAATAAAACGGCTCTTACAAAACATACACAGACAACAAAACACAAATTCGACTTCAACAATACAAAAATAATTGCAACGGAAACCCACAACAAGAAAAGAGAAATTCTCGAAATGATAGAAATAAAAAAAAATCCAAACACAGTAAATGACAAAACAGACACACAAAACTTAAATAAAATCTACAACAACTTACTACTTAACCAAACGAATAAAATAACCACCACATAAAATTTAAAAAAAAAACATTAAAAAACACACAATTAGACAACTTTCAATCAAACAACAACATAGAAATAAAAATTCTTAATCTCACTAGAGATAATAATAATAATTAAAAAAACAATCAAAACCTATAACAAAAATTGGTCAAGTATGAAACAGACAAAATAAATTATTTAATCCCTATCAATTCGATTTTAGGATAAAATAAACGAAAACTTACTAACTCAGCTCATAAACCACGGTTTTAAAGAGAGTTTGTTCACATTTTTTTATTTAATTCTTGTTTGAGAGATCATTATCAATATCAGTCTATATCTTGTCAGAATATAAACTCAAAATTCCTTTCTATAAAATATGGAATCCCTCAAAAGTCAGTGTTAGTTCCGATCCGTTTTTGTTGATATACATAAAAAATATTTTGTTCACGTGCAAGTTTGCTAAAAAGCTTTAACACTAAAATTCATGAAAGAAAAAGCTACCATAAACGTTAACACCAAAATGAATTTTTACTACTAAATTTTATGAATAAAAAGAAAAAACGCTAAATATTAGTCCAGGTGTTTTATTTTGGCTAAAATAATTTTGACAAAGTTATGAAATGTATTGCCTTCCTCCTGTTGCTATTCCATATTTCTAAAACTAGAAATATTGTTTCGATGAATAAATATCCTCAGACAGCTGTCTTGTCCCAAACAGAATTTAATGGGATTTGAATTTATAAACCTATATTTGGAGTGCACAATAATTATATTTCGTATTTGAATGAATGGAGAGAAATTTAAATGGCATAACGTTCACAGAAAGCTGACAACTTAATTATTTTAGTGGTTGTCATATACTGTTATTGTAATTAATTAATGAATAAAAATTTCAAATAATTTAAAAAGTACAGCCAAGAAAATGAAACTACATAAATAATATGTATATACATATACAGCATGTTTCAATTAAAAGTCCCCAGGCCATTTTCTCGAAATATAATGAAGATATCTGATGTGTAGTATACTTCATACCAAAAAGACTTTAAATAACTGTAGTTAGAATATTTCCTTCGCAGTGCCAAGAGATGCCACCAGGATGCATTCTGATACCACAAAACATTCGAGAATCTGTACCAATAGCACATGTAATGTTGTGTCAAATGGTAATCGATCAAGGCCATCGATAGATTCTGCTTATATTGTGGCTTCGTGGTCGAGTGGTAACGATTAAATTGAACAATTGGACCCTGAAGTCACGGGTTCGATCCCGGGTCGAGGAGCTAATATTTTTTCTAAATCAGAAATTAATCCTAGAATACTTGGATATTGTCTGTCATTGACTGTTCATTGTTTCAAGGTACGCAGTGTAGTAGAGGGCTACATATTCAGTAGCTCTCAGCCACACAACGTATCTTGAGATATCTTCGGAGATATAGGGGGTTGTATTACCCGTGGTGTTAAACTAAAAAAAAATAATGAAATTAAATTTAAATTTCACAGAATCCAGCGAATGCAGCGGTCCATCCTCAGGGTCTCTTTGCAACTAACCAAGGCTTTCTCAGGACCATGCTGTGTTCATGTATCTTCTGGAAGATCAACAGAGTTTTGTATCCTTGCATATAAGGTCCATGCAAATATCTTGTAGCAGGAGTTGAGGCAAGTGATCCTCGGGTCAGAACTATCCTTCTTTTTGTGTATAAGCACAGTGTCTCTCGACAAACCAGTCTTCGTTCAATTATTATAACGACACCTAACTAAATTTATCCTGTGTTGCAAAGTGCCTGTTATATGTAGCTCCGGTAACTCAGAGGAGCGAGTCGTGAATTCGTTGGTGGAAAATTTATTTTAAGTTGTTTGTTAAAACTAACAGTTAACAGGGCGCCAGGTGTTTTGCTTAAGCTGAAAATACCAAAGCCTAATGTTTATGAATCACAAAAAAATTAATAACTTGTGTTTAACATAAAGATAATAAAAATAAAATATTCTTGTATAATGCACAGGCGACAAATAATAAAATGCAAGAAAAAAACTTTTAAAAACCATAATGAATATAAAATTGGTAAATTCCAGTAAAAAAAAGTTAAATATGAGAAAATTGAGATTTTGTAAAGCTGTTTGAAGACAATATATTTAAATTGAACAACAAAAAAAATAAAAAAAGAACACTGGACTTTTGATCACGGTGAGATGTTAGGTATATCTTACATAACTGTGTGCTGGTTGGAATAATGATCCTGCAACGGCTTTTAGCAGTCAAAAAATCCAACGAGTACTCGTGGAGTGGTAAAATGTCCGTGCCATGGCCAGACGAGGAATCCAGAAACCTAGATGGTTGGGCAACTCTCCTGATCCTTAAGATATGACTGTCTTGATCTTTAAGATATAATGCCTGCAGAAACCATCAGGTATTCCCAGCTAATACAGTTAGGCCATTGATCTTCGAAACGTTGGGTGGTCCAGAAATTTTACATAAAAACAGGGAAATAAGAGTAAGACCAGTGTTGGGAATATTTAAACTACAATTTTTAATAAATAAGTTACTACGAAAATTCAATGACTTTGCAAAATTAAAGAAACTATAAGTTAAAACTAAAGTAAACTAGAAAAAGAAAGTATAGCAGAGAAACTGCAGCAAAAATAAAAAATTGATTCTTGTGCAAAAAATTAGGTATAAAAAAAATTACTCAAAAACTATAAATTGAAAGAATTTACTGTTTCACTAAAATTCCAAAAGTGACTAAATAAAGATTATCGTTAAAAATGCAGCATTTCTATAAATAAAAGTAAAAAAAAAAGAATAATTACTAAAAATGAGTATAGCACTAAAATGACTCCCAAAATAATGGTTAATGTTAAACCAAAATGTTTAATAGTGATAAATACTAAAAAGAACACAAAATTTATGACAAAGAAATGATGACTAAATTACCATAACTATATGGGCCCCAAATAATTGCTTAAGGCAATAAAACAAAATGTAATGGAATTTGACCCAAATTTCGTTGTATTGAAATTCGCGCGCCATTCAGCGGAGAATGGAAGAAAGTTTCTTCCACCACCAGTTGTCTGCCATCTGGGCTTAGGACAACGAAATTCTTAGTGCCAATAAAAGCTTATTGAACTTTCTCCATACTGACTGCCGAACATTTGTTCTGGATCTTCAAGATGTCTGTGGCAGAAGGCCTCGAGGTGTGCGATTGCTGGAGTTTCGCAGTTGAATGAATCCGTCGTTTCGTAGCTTGTGTCTCTCGAAAGAGACGGAAAGGATTCGTACGGAACAAGGTGTTTAGTTCCTTCTTTTTTGCGTTTTCTTCTAGCCACAAGCGCTCAAATCTTATCTAGATGGTGTTGCTTGATGATATGCAACTTTGTCGGATTTAAAATGTGGTATTGTAGTTTCAGTACGGCTGCTATACGCCAAATTTTTGGGGTAAAATATTTGCCAACTGTATCTTGCCTTCGATGTCTTCTCTGCTACCTTTCCTATTCTCGTACCTCTATCTTGTAGGGGTGGTCACAAAACTACTGAGCGTGGGGATATAGCAAATCGAGACGTTACATAGTCGGATAAGTTAATGAGTGTCACGATAAAATAAAACTAGCTCAGGGCGTTTAACCTAGTTTATCTGAATTTCAATAACATAAACAATAATTACAATACTTAAACTTTAACTTACCATGAATTATTCGTTCTCGTTATAAGGTGATGCTTTAAAATAAAATATCAAATTCCACAAATATGAAACAGGGTATATTCAGATAAATTTCATAAGAGAATAACACATATATAAAAACTATTTACATTACCCTATGATACTGTACCTCAGAGGCTAATTATAGTATTTACTACAACCCTTATTCACAGATTGTAAACATAGATCCAAAACAAGGCTTTAATACCCTGACTGTGGCCACACAGAAGATTCACAGCTAAGGTTATCGTTATCAAATATAAATTAAACAAAATGGGGTGATATTCCCTTAAATAAAAATTAAAACAATATATACAGTTACCAGCGGCACATAAAGATAGGTACTCCTCAAACAAACTTCCTCATTCCCTTTTACCTTGACTTGGAACTTCACCAGGTGTACGTAGCTACGTAGGCTCTTCAGTCTTACGCTGGCAAAATACTGACCAACCGCGCTTCAGACGTGCAGAACAGTAGAAACCTTGCACTCAGGCTCTCAGAACGATACAAACAAACTTCGCCTCAGGCGTGCAAAACGATACAAATTTCTCCCCCCGGCGTGCAACCTAAAGAAATATGTTTCAGTTACACACATATCGAACTACCTACTGGAGATAGTAATGTACACAAAAACGAAAAAAAAAAAATATATATATATATACAATTTTACGAACTATTTACCTCAAACACAGAAGTTACAGGTGTCTTAAAATTTCTCCAATAGAACCGCAAAAGTCACAACTTCACTTCTTATTTGCTATGTGCTCAGAATACAACATTCCTAAAAACAATAATTATGTTGTGGTATTTTAAATAAACGTTTATTACAAACCAGCCTAGAAAAACAAGGAATAAACATGCTATCTTATGAAAAACAAAATGTCTAAGTGAAGCCTTACCAAATTGGAATAAGTATCAAAGAATATATTTTTTGTTTTCCATAATTAAATGCCATTAATCTATATATCTATAATTAAATAAGGAGAAAACGTGGTGGTTATAAAATCCGTCTAGGAAGCTTCGTCGTTACCTTTCCAGAAAAGCTGTTTTCACGGTCGTGAGGGATAATAATTAATCAATTTATGTTTCTGTCAGAGAGATTATATTTATATATTTATTGAAAATATTGATTGTATTTAATAACATAAATAAATAAATTAGTTAAGTCCAGATTACAACAATCAGAACAGTATGTTATTTAAAATAGACATGTCAAGGAAGACACGTTGCAAGTTTTATTTTATTAGAAGTTTGGTTTATTGTCTAATTTTCCTCAGCGAACACGTAAGCATGATATATAATTTAATATTAATAGCGGAGGATTATTATTATGAAAATATACATTATGTATATTATATCTGTAAAATTTAAAAATTCATGCATTTTGCTGTATATTCAACCTGTTTAACTATTCCCACCTGAGGCGAACATGCATTAACTGTGCATATCACCATGTTGAAATTAAAACCAAACATCTCCAACCTAGTAAATAAACATTGAACACTGGCGTAAAATATCTACCCCTTTGTGAAATTTACATTAAAACATTTGATTCCGATGGTATGTGCCTTTCACTCTGTGACCTATGTAAATTCTACTTCCATGTGTCACGACTTCTCTTCCTTTACCGTTATCTCTTAGATTGCAAACTATTCTAAATAATTGTAGCTGATTTACATGCCATATTTTATAGGGTAGTTAAAGCAACTTGTGTTATCTAGGTCAAGGACGACTGATTTAACATGTCTTGTCATGGGTTGGCATTAATGCACACAAGAAACTATTTAAAGCAAACGAAATAATTCATGTAGATAAAAGATAAACATACAGTGTGGCCCATTTGGAATCAGGACACCTCAGTAAAGTGGCCAATTTTAGTCAGATTTTGATAATTTTTTTTTTAGATTATAGCTCATGGAAAACTGTATTTAATGGCTAATCGATAGATTTTTATCTCAAAAATCAAGGCCTACTTTGCATGTTTTTTTGAGCTAAAATTCTAGAAATCGTGTTAGCGATTTTCTTACATGAAAACTAAGTACGACACTGTATTCAGCATGCCCTAAAATGGGTCTGTACAAACTTTCACCTTAAAGTACCACATATTAATAATTTTATTCTTTAATTTAAAAAAATTAATTTATACCCAAAAATTCATTGTGAACATGAAATTACTGGTGAAATAAGTTAATAAATGCAACTCATCAATATATAATTTTTTTAAATAAATATTTGAGCAACAGAACATAAAATAATAAGATCAAATTAGAATTTCTGTGGCTTATACTAGTCCCCCATTTAACTGAATGCATTGAGTTATTACTGCATTATTTGTCATAAAAGTATCTTGGTCGCTAAATATGAGTAGTAAGTCCTTAAAAGGGACAAACCGAAATATTCTCCCTGGTCCCTCAAACAAAATTCCATGCTTCTTTCTTCATCTGTTGGTCCAGATACTGTAAATACTTTGGCATAAGTATTTTATTTGCTTATTACAAGACATCCTTCAACATTTTCTTTTATCAAATTAGCCTGGAAAAATTATAAACAAGCGAACTTCTAGATTACCACTAAATAATGGATTAACTGTCAACTGTGTGTATTGTTGGCATTTATTCTGATTGTAGTGCAATTTATTTTGATTGTGGTCTCATGTAATTATGGAAAAACTTAGTTTAAATGAAAAAAATTGAACTAGTTCGACTGGTAGGCGATAATATTCGTTCGGCAAGGAATGCTGCTAGAGAATTTAATAACAGACATCCAAATAGACCTCCTGTAAGTTCCAGTACTGTAAATTACGTAAACAGAACGTTTAATGAAACGGGTGCAGTTTCACGAACAATTTTGAAAAACCGTGATCCAGATCAACGAGAGTTGAGAAATAATGACCGAATACTAAATTATTTTGTAAATAATCCTCACTCTTCATTACGAACTGCTGCAGTAGATTTAAATATTCCAAAAGAGAGTATCAGAAGATTTCTTGTGAAAAACAAATTGAAACCATTCAAGCCAAAATTGTTGCATACTTTGGAACCAGGAGACGAAGAAAGAAGATTGAATTTTTGTCTGTGGGCCCAAGGAGAATATTTGAATAATTTCAACTTTTTTAAGGAAATTTTATTTAGTGGCGAAGCTACCTTTACGACAAATCGAGTAGTGTCTTCTCAAAATTCAAGATACTGGGCTGCTGAAAACCCAAACTGGGTCATAAACGCTAAGAGACAATATTCGCAAAAAGTTAATTTGTGGTGTGGAATACTTCGTGACAGAGTTATTGGTCCTTTTTCTTCGAGAGAAATTTAAATAGAATTTTATTTTTGAAATTTTTAAGAAACGATTTTTGGGATGCAATCCATGACTTACCAATTGAGATGCGTTTATCGTTGAAGTTTCAGTTAGATGGATCTCCTGTTCATAATGCAGCAATAGTTAGAGAGTGGTTGAACCAAAATTTTGAAAATAAGTGGATAGGTCCAAATAGTCCCCTAATGGTCTGGCCACCTAGGTCCCCGGACCTGACGCCGCTAGACTTCTTCCTTTGGGGTATTTTGAAGGAGAAAGTTTACAAATCAAGACCTCAATCTGTGCAAGCCCTTCGTGACGAAATTACAGAAGCATGTGCTGAAATCACCCCTGTGCAAGTTAGGAAAGTTATTCAGCACGTAAGAAAAAGAATTGACAAATGCATTCAGCTAAATGGAGGATTAGTAGAAGCCACAAAAAATTTAGTTTCACCTAATCATTGTATGCTCCGTTGTCAATAAAAAATAATTTGTTTATGAGGTATAAATTAATTTTTTTAAATTAAAGAATAAAATTATTAATATGTGGTACTTTAAGGTGAAAGTTTGTACAGACCCATTTTAGGGCATGCTGAATACAGTGCCGTACTTAGTTTTCATGTAAGAAAATCGCTAATACGATTTCTAGAATTTTCGCTCAAAAAAACATGCAAAGTAGGCCTTGATTTTTGTAATAAAAATCTATCGATTAGCCATTAAATACAGTTTTCCATGAGCTATAATCTAAAAAAAAATTATCAAAATCGGACTAAAAATAGCCACTTTACAGAGGTGTCCTAATTCCAAATGGGCCATACTGTATATAAGTGCAGATATGATAATGATGAACAAATTGGAAGGTACTAAATTTGAAAATATCAATTGTTTAGGGTTATTGAAGGTTTTAATGTGTGGCAACGCAAATACAATCGGAAGTTTTTTACGTACCTGTAACATTTTTATTAATTAATTTATGGCATAAGTTACTTAATCATACCCAAATACCCCTTTATGCAAATTTGGTGCAACATTTTGATTTATTATAATATTTTTCACTAAACAGGTAGGATTTAGGCCAAAAATTAAAATAACAACCTGGTTTTTCAAAAAAGTCGATGTTTCGAAATAATTTATTTCATCATCAGGACACTGAAATAAATCACAATGATAATTTTATAACATGCGAAGAAAAACATACAGATATAAATAAATTGTTATATAATAATGCTACTATAAGTGTCACTACACACATCAGTCAAAAGAGACAATGACAACAAAAAAGTAATCGAATTTTTTTTGCGGACAGTCCAGGGGTATTCACGAAAGGCTGACCTTCCCTCATAACTTTCTTATTTTTTTCTACTAGAGAAATGGTAAAATCAAAAGTTGTAAGAAATTTTCTTTTCATCTCAACGCACTAGAAGATATACACCATTTTTTTTACTTTTAAAATTTTAAAATCGTTGCTCCCAAATACAATGGTATATAATAGTTATATGCTCAGTTATAGTAGAGGATCCGAATTAAAGACGACCTTCACCCATCCGTTTAATGGATAAAAGATCTTTTTATATTAATTTTAATATGTTATAAAATATATCGCGAGTGGGTTGGATAAAAAATTCCTGGCAAGATTTTGATTAATTAAAAAATTCAAAAATTACTTTTTTTTAAACATTGCACTCATTTGTTTAAGGAACAAATTTTATTCCAATCGGAACTATGAAGCCTATAGAATATGTAAACGTTAGGTTGTCTATTTTTTTCCTGGCGTAACTATTGGGTTGGCAGGTATAAACAGGTAATTCGATACTAGTAATTTACATTCATATGTTTAATGAATAAATATTATATCAAAATAAAGGTAATTAAATTGCGAACAGAATGATATAGGGTGGTCTGCGAAAAATCTGGTTTAAATTCCGCTTGGCGAGCTTTAAAAAGCGAAATATTGGTGAGAATGAAAATGTGCGACAAAGATGTCCGAGCAAACTATCCGGTACGATAGAAGAGGACGCAGCATTACAGCTGCGCGCGGCTCGTCCATCGGATGAAAGAGAGTGCGCATACTATTTGTTCGTGCAATTAAGAAGGATAGCGATAGACTAGTAAATACGCATTATTTTGGAGCAGTTAACCTCAATATTCGAATCAAGAGAACGTGCAACTACGCATCGTTGTTGTTAATTGACAATATATTATGATAAAGAATGGCTAGAAAGTGTTTTTTGTGTGACTCGAACGATTCTGTAATTGATTTTACTGAAGAAATTTTTCTAAATTGTTCATTGAAGTTGGCTTTTCGTAAAAAAAAGAACTTTAAATACAATGAAGTTGAGCTAACCAACGCGTCACTCGATTTTGTTGATTATCATACCTCGTGTTATAGAAAATCACTGCTTTAGGAAATAAATATAATGAAGAATTTAATAACTTTTGTACAGAGAATACAGTAAGTACATAGTAAATGAATCTTAATATATCTTCTATATTTTATTTATAATGAAATAATGACACTGAAGATCATGGAATTTGAAAATTTTTTTAATTATGTTTTGGGCAAAACAAATTATTAAAAAAAACTTTTTTTTTAATATTTGCACCTAACCTACTATGGTTTTTTTTTTCAATTTTCGACACTTTAGCTTTTTATCATTTCTTTAAAGAATTTTTGTTAAACAAATACACCAAAAAAATTATCTGATTTCTGCGACTTCATGAGGATTCGATTTTATTAAAATATGTTTGTATTTATATTATATTATAATAAAAATTTTTGTAGTATTATTTTTATTTATTTTTTGACTATCTGCTTTGTTTGTTTTTATTTAGTCTCCTGATAAAACATAAAATTTTCAACATAAGTATATATCACTATCATATTTTTATTTAGAAGAACATTTATATACTCTAATATCACAAATAATATTATATATATATATATATATATATATATATATATATATATATATATATATATATATATATATATATATATATATATATATATATATGTATATATATATATATGTATATATATATATATATATATATATATATATATAAAAGTTGATTGAAGATGAAGTTACTTTGTGAAAATCCATTTTGATTTAAAAATTATAAACACTTTTTTACTTGTCTAATTTTCACTTTATTTGTTATTTTACAACTAGTTTCATCCTATTCGGACATTTTCAAGTTTACTTGAAAATGTCCGAATAGGATGAAACTAGTTGTAAAATAACAAATAAAGTGAAAATTAGACAAGTAAAAAAGTGTTTATAATTTTTAAATAAAATATATATATATATATATATATATATATATATATATGTTAAATTCGTTTTCCGGGTATACTCCCGCGTAGGTGATAGGCCCCGAGAGGGACCGTGGTTGTCTGAACGACGTTTCGGCAGAATCTCATCTGCCATCTTCAGGTTCTAACAGATAACTGCTTACTGCGGCTTCTGGTAACTCGAACTGAAATGACGTTTTCTGGATCTGGCAGTTCTTTATATACTCTACCTATGTTACGCTCTGTTGCTCTCGACACACTCCGGGCGTCATGGTCTGCTGCA